>JBBPTO010000014.1:0-104985 GCA_038094155.1 Pulveroboletus cf. aberrans | reverse complement strand
CATGCATGGATAGAGTTGTGAAGTCATGATTGGGGTTGGTACTTTTGTATGACCGCATATAGGCTACCTTTAATATAATGAAGTCTAGCATTGCATGTAGGGTTTCTAGAGTAATGGTAGTGCATGGGTGTGATATGGGATATTCATAGATCATAGATTAGATGATTGTAACAGTCTACTACCTTCTCCTAGTCCCTTGGGTCCTTTTTGGATCAAGTAAACCTGCTCACAACCCATACTTATACCATTAGGGAACCCATTCCAGGCTTTCTAGCTACTTTACACCACTGTATTCCCAACTACCCTGAGTGCTCCAATTTCCTCCACATGCCTCTGCACTGCCTTTGGCATCAAACACCAGCACAAATACCCTCCTCCTGTTCCTCTTTCAATGTTGAAATGTTGATCTAAAGAAGGAAGATAAGAAACTGCACTCACAATCATGACAACCACTCTATGACTCTGAAATGCTTGCTTCATCCCTCTAGAGTTTACAATTCACTACTTTGATGCTCTGAACATTCCTCCATCTTCATTCCCTTTCACATCACACTCCCAACTCATCTCCTCATCACATCCCTTGTCATCTCCCTTTCTTTCATTCTTTCTATCCCTGGTTCTAGTTTCTATTTGTTGAAAGTTGAGTAAATCCTGTCATTTATTTACAGAACTGTTCCTTAGACCCTAACTTTCTACCTCCGATTTCCTTATAACCCACCTTCCTATTCTCCAATGCTCTCTTCTCTAACCTTTGTAACTTCACCTTCTCAACCTCTGACTTTCCCCTCATCTAGCATGACTTTCACATCCTTATCTTCCCAACCTCCATACCTCTAATTACCTCCACCTCTGACTACCTCCAAAATCTCTCACATCAACTTCCATCTCTTTCTAGACCTCCTACAATCTTCATTCTTCATTTAAACACCTTACTTTGATTATCAAGTGACTCCACTCCTCATGATGGACCTCAAGTCTTGAAGCCTCACACTTTGTCACCATTTAAAGCTACATAGGCATCTCCTCTTTCCTTATTCCCTCCAACTGTGCTAGAATATTCTTGCCACATTCATCTGCTGATTTCACTTCTCTTGCATCTCTGCTTCACTCTGACACTCTCTCTGGAGTGTGACTATTTGAGATGAGTTATTCATTTACCTAGATGACCTTTCAGCACATTTGGCACTCATCAACAGAATCACTGGCCTGTGTTTCCATTTTCTTCAGACCCCACATCCTGTCCTTGAGTATTCCCCTTGATCAATTGAGCTTGAACTCTGCCCCCTCTGCATCATCTCTGAATGAAGGTACCATTCACTTAATGTATTAGGAACTCAAACAGTATGCTTTGTCAAAACACTCCTTTCTTCAAACCCTCCACAACCTCTTACCTCTTACCTTCCCTATGTCCTCCATCTTCAGCCAACCACCACCTCATTTTTCCTCTGTCGGACTCTGTCCACCTTCAACATCTTTTTTCACTCACCCATGCACTTCAGAGTTCCTTCAAGTGCCCTGACATTCCTTCTGTTACTATCTTGACATTTGGTTATTGGCTGCTGCATGCCTGACTTTTGTCACTTCCCCTCCACTCCCAAGGTTTTTTCATATGCAAGCATTCTTCTCATCTCACCTTCACTCACCTCCAATGCTGCTCAGCCTTGTGAATGCCCATCTTCATCCATTTTAGATTGTTCTCTGAAACCTCCACCTTCCATTTCAATTTTGTTGTAAACCCTCTGATTGAAAAACTCATTACAAGAGACTATTTTCCTGACTATGACATCTCCCTTGTCTCCATCTCTTTTGAATCCTCTTCAGAACCTCACAGAATCCTCTCTGACACACTCAAATCCCCTCCAAATAATCTTCTCTCTCTCCTATGTATATCCCTTCTTTCCTCTGAAGTACCACCATTGTGCCTATGAAATATTGGGAAGTCTTCCCTATAAGGAGGTAATAAAGACTCTACTTGCTCATCACTGACCTAGCAAAGCTCACAAAGTCCCTCTGAGTTTTATCTGACCCACTCTGATTGCTCCTGATCTCAACTCCATGATGTCCCACTAATTACTCTCACATCCTGTCCCCACCAAAACTCTCTCTCTTTATCCTAACTCATGGCCAACCTCTCATCCCAAATATCTCCCTCCAACTCCCTTTCCTCTTCCTCCAATATCTCTTACATTCCTTTACCCTCTTCTCACATCTTGAATCCTCCATCATTCTCTAATGATACCTCTGATACCTTTTCCTTATACCTCCAATATCATGTCCTCATATCTCCAATACTATTTTCTTACACCTCTCATACTGTTTCTCATTTCCTTTTCATACCTTCAAAACTCATGTCATTCCTTTTCCATTAAATCATCATACTTACACTACTCTCTCCAACTTGTGTTGAAAACACTTACAAAACCTCCAATACTTACATTTCTCCATCATCTTACTTTCCTTCATTTCATCCCAAACCTAGTTTATACATACATTGACAAAAAAAAAAAGAAGCAACATTTCTATATACCATCTACACCTTCCCTTTGACTTCTTTCTCACCTCCATCTTCCTTCTCCTTACCTCCATCCTCACCTCTGCTCTCAACCTCATTCCCTCCATCCTCTTCATCATCTCTGAATACATCCCCTCTGTCCTCTTCTCCTCCTCTACATCTTCCCCTTCTTTCCTCTCTGCATCTTTCTCTTTGTCCTCCTGTCTCTACCCTCTTCTTCCTTGTCTTCTTCAACTCTGTCTTCATCTCCTTTTCAGTGTGCTCTACTCTTTCTCCCTTCTTTCAATCCACCTGTTCCCTTCTAATCCTACAGAGCTCCTTTCAAGCCCTGGTTGTTACCTCTGTGATCACCCAAAGCACTCCTAGAAGTACTCCATCAACCTCATCCATTCCTCTACTCAACCTCAATGGCCCTGCTGTGATCTTAATCACAGGCCTTATTCACTTCTTCTTTTCCCCACCCCTTAGCAACTCTGGCAACTCTGTCCCTTTCTCTGACCTTGTGCAGGTGATGTGTGCTCTCACACATGCCATGCATACCATTCCCTTCAACTCTGATGGTGGGGATACACAGACCATGCCCTTCCTGTGGCATTGGTCACACTCCTCACTCTTCTGCTCCCTTCACTTCCTCTTTGACCCAGCTCACTCCTCCATGTCTGATCCAAGTTCAATTAGATCCTCCTGACCCTCCATTAGCCCCATCAATGCTCTAAACATGCCATGCACCTGATTGCCAGTGGCCTGGTTCTTCCTCTTGTATGCCTCTCTTACCCTCCACTCTCTCACCTCATCATGCCTTCTCTTCACCTTGGCAAGCATCAACTCCATTTTGCAGTGCTTCACTGCCTGTCACTTCTCACACTGCTCACACTTCCTTCATTTCTTCTCCTCTGCCTTCATTCACTCCTTTCATTCACACTTCTCATACTCTCTTCTCTCACATTCCTCCACCTCACACCTCCAATGCACTACCCACTCTTGCTTGTACCTCCATTGTGCTGTGTTGAGCTGCTCCTGTAGCTTCTTCACCTCATCATTGGATGGACTCACTTTGCAGCTGCTGGACATGATGGTTGTGGACGAAAGACAAGTTGTTCTCTAAACATGCCTTATACACAGTGCCACAAGGTTTAAACTCTGCCAGACACTCTCAAGTTTTCATCAGATCAACAAAGTCCATTGTTCACTGATCAATAGTGAACCCTATGTTTTGACCTTTGGGCCTCAAGGGCTCAGCCCTAATTAGGGGGCACTGTCATATCCCATCCTAACTTCAATCTCTATACCTTCAAACCCTCTTCAATACCCCCTATGTTACCTCCAACTCTAACATCCTCATCTCCAGTCTTCTCTAAAGGACTCCATTCTATCTTTCATCAGACCTCCAATACTGGAACCCCTTCTCCTGTTGGACCTATTATGATTGATCCAAATCTTATTCCTCTTTATGCTCACTCTATTTCTCAAATCTATGAACATTCCTATACTACTCCTATATTATATTCTATGTTTATTTGTTCTGTGTACTGTCAAATATATAACTCCTCTGAGGTCCTCCAACTTACTCTGAACCTGCTCTGCCACAACTCTGAGTCCTCTTCTGCAAACCACAACTCCTAACTCTGAAGTTGCTTAAAGTTGTATACTATACATAGTAATGTCTTTTTCTCTTTTTTAAACCTCATACTTTCTATTCCAAACTTTATATTGGAGTTACATCAGAGTTCGTGTGCTCTGATTTCCATCAGTATTCTAGTTAGTCTGCTTTGTCATTCCTTTCTCAGTTGTTCTGCCATCACTGTACAACACTGAGTCTAGGTATCTCTATCTCTCTATAGCACACAGATTTTGTCATGTACATTACTCCTCAGTACCCTATGATCCCTGACCATTACTGTACTTTTACATATGGTCTCCTCCATTCTCCATTCTGGACTTTAATCTGATCTCATAGTATATAAGTACTATAATCTCCTTCTGTATTCTTCAGTTCAAATATTGTTATGTCAAGTCCCACTCCTCTAACTCTGTCTAATCTCAACAAAGTTTCCTTCTCTTCATTATATCCTCTTCACTATGTCCCTCCCATCTCTGAAATGAGAACTCAACAGTAAGCAAGGGTATGACACATACATTCTGTGTCAAGTCCTCACCTCCACAACCCCTTATCTCTGTCCCATTATGCCTTTGTCACCTCCACATGTTGCTTCACCTCATCTCCATCAGACCTCTGGTCTCTTTAGCATCCTTTCACCCCAGAGTTGACCATTACCCCTCAGACATCTGTTGAATGAAGCCCCAGAGAAGTACAGATCATGACACAAACATACCATTTACCACATACAAAAAATGCCTTCCATTGTGCTTTTGTTCCTCTAATTGATCAGGCATGGCCATAGTAATTTGTTGAGCTTCATGGTTACTAATTCAAGCAAGGTATTCAAGTTGCTTTTCAACAAACCACTCAGCTGCAACATAGGTCATCTGAAGTGGCATGAGTGATGGAAGATGAATGATAATAGGCAATTACTGTACTTACCTTTTTCATCATAAAATTTGTTGCAGAGTGTTCTCCATATGGTCAAATGTGAAGTTTGCACACCATGCATTTTGACAAGCATCTCCTGAAGTTCATCCAGGTAGATGTCAGGCATTTTGTTGATCATACCAAGAAGAAACTGCAATAGATCACATTATTTAGTTTTCAATAACACAGTATGATACTTACCTCCACATCTTGACTGCCAAGACATCCCTGTCTTGTTTTCTCTTTCAGCATGAAAGTGCTTAAAGATTCATTCACAGAACAGGTGGATGTATTGAGACACATCACAATCTCTGTGATTGAGAAAATTGGAAAGGAAAACCACAGACCACTGCATGGTGGGACACTTTCCAGCCCCACAGCATCACTGCACATCTCAATGCATGTTGATTTGGGGCTGAAATCCTAAAAGATGGTGGGTGAACTGAATTCAGAAATTCTGAGACTTTAAAACTCATTTTTCTCAATGTCAGTTGTGTTGAACTATGTTCTCCTGAACATTCCAAGTCAATTGGTGTTGTTCCGATAGAGATTGGTGTGATGGTTGAGGAGGTACAGGTGGCCAAACATGAGGTGCACTTTTGAATGCATTTTTCTCACGGTGACAACCTTCCCGCTTCCTGAAAAGGACAATAACAGAGCACGGGACCTAGTGTTCAATTCACAGAATCTCAACACATAGATCAGTTAATTTAATTAGTTTATCTCTCGATCACAGCTCACGCGTGAACTTGGCTGACTCGGCGAGCGATCATAAATACTGTCTAACCGAGGTAATCAGAGATGAAAAAACCCGCCGCTCATTGTTACCTAAACATAAAGCCTTAAAAGGGTGTCTTCGTAATGCAACCCTAGGCTAGCTCAAAACACCCAGCTAAATCAGCAACGCTTAGAAAAGTAGATGAGGCTGGTTCTCCTGTCCCTCGACGTTTCTCATTCTACGCTCATACACTCACCATGTCGCACGGTCTAACGTCTTCAACGCTGAGCCCGGGACCAACAAGTTCAGAAACAGAGCCACTCCTCCGAGTCGGATCACATTCCACAGCAAAGGTCCCCGCCGAGGACCAGGAGAATCGTTCGTAATCGACCTGTACCTTTAGCTCCCGATCAATAAGCTTTCCAGTAAACACCAGGGCTTTCACTGACAACGTGCCGGACCGAAAACTTCAGCTGGGTGGGTGGACCTCATCGGCTCATATTCAGGACGCACGCTAACGGGCTTCTTGTTAGGGTTGTTCAGTGCCGTGTTCCTCATCCTTAACCGTATGATTGGAACTGGGTGCATTTTCTTCCCTTCATTGGTCAGAGGGATACATTAACGGTATCATTCAGTGTTTTTGCGGCACCGGGTATTATCCTCAATGCATCCGGAAGCGTTGGAATGACCTTTATTATGTGGATTCTTGGTTCCTTGGTCGCCGCTGCGGGAACTGCGGTGTACGTTGAATTCGGGACAGTAAGGTACACCATCCATTCGTGGACGACTAATGTTGTACTTGCGCAGGGCCTCCCTCGGAGCGGAGGGGAGAAGACCTACATGGAGTATGTATATCGACGCCCTGCATTCATGGCCACCTGCGTCTACGCAGTTTACGGAGTCCTCGTCGTAAGCATCATGCCCATCTGGTCTCGTGCTCCCTCGTAATCGGCTCTGGTTTTACCAGGGTTGGATGTCATCAGGGAGCGTTGCTTTTGGGGAATGTAAGCATACAGGTTGACGTGATCACCAGAGATACCAACCTCCCTCTCAGATGCGGTGCAAGCCTTAGCTTTTGAACGGACGCAAGCAAATGTTCGCATCCTAGCGTCCTTGTGTGCGACGTTCTGCTTCATCGTGCACAGCGTGTTCCTCAAGTTCGGTCTGAGATTGCAGAACGTGCTCGGTGCGTTCAAGCTGACCGTCTTGGTGTTGATCACCGTGTCTGGCATCCTGAGCTTGATTGGCGCCCCTGGATTCGCTGTCCGAGAAGAATATGATCAACCCAACAATTACAGTCGGGAAACATTTTGGGAAGGCACCAACTTTGGCGCCAACCCATTTGTGATTGGGTTGAACGCTGTCATTTGGTGGGTAGTTCGTTGGCTTCTCGTATGGGTGTCATGGTTGACTGCTTCAGGTCTTGCGTTGGATATTCGGACGCCAACTACGTATTATCCGAAGTCCGCCACCCAGTCAGGACGATCAAGATTGCTGCACCGTTGACGACGAGTTTCGTGATATTGGCATATATGACCGTGAACGTAGCTTACTTCGCGGTGGTGTCCAAAGCGGATATGCTTGGTGGAGGTCTGATCCCTGCGTAAGTGTCACTACGGGCTTGCTTTGGCGAAGCTTATCTGTGCTAGTGCCTTATTCTTTCGGAATCTCTTTGGGGCTACAACGGAAAGGGTGAGAATCATGGACTTTCCATGTTGATTCCTGAACTTTATGCTCCTGTAGGCTCTAAGCGGCGTAATCGCCCTTTCCGCGCTAGGGAACGTGCTTGCATGCGCGTTCTCGCAAGGCAGAGGTGTGACCTTCCCCTTTGGATATAAGCCAAGTTCCTCATAGTGGATACCAGTTGTGCAAGAGTTGGGACGCGAGGGCGTTCTCCCATACTCTTCGTTCTTCGCGAGTAACAAACCATTCAACGCCCCGCTCCCTGGACTCTTGGTACAATACCTGGTGTCAATTCTGATTGTGGTGTTGGCACCACCTGGGGATGCCTATCTCTTCGTTATCAACTGTTAGTGCTTGTCACCGTCTGCAAACTGTTGTTCTGACCATCGATTACCAGATACCTCGTATCCTCGTGCAATGTTCAACCTTCTCGTCTCCGCGGGGTTGCTGTTGTTGCACACCGAGGCTTACAAGTCGTACAATTGGAACCCTCCCTTCCGGGTGTACAAGTGTGTCGCTGTGTTCTTCTTCCTTTCGAACGTCTTTCTGGTGTTGGTGCCGATGGTTCCACCGTCCCCTGGTCACGAACCCTACGAACATCTGCCATATTTCGTGCGTCTTTGTTGCTCATCATGGAGATCACGCTGACGGATCGCAGTCGCACGTTGTTGTAGCCCTCTTCGTGGGTCTGCTGGGCGCGGTGTATTGGTTTTTCGCCTTCCGCTGGATGCCTCGCAGGAACAAGTATGAACTCGAGCGAATGACGATCACGCAGGACGATGGCATCTCAAGGCACGTCTTTCGACGGATACCCGTGGGGACGGAGCGGGATTAGGTGGCACTTGAGTTGTACGAGATTGGGATGGCAGACTAGTTGCTCGCCTTCAAGGTTTAGGACTAGTGGTAGCTCTGTTTCAGGGACTAATTAAAGTCTCATTCCGCCGCTCCCTAAAGAAGAAGCATCGGGTTCTGAGACCAGCATTCATCGTTCAAAATCCGAAGTCCGACCGGCAAGCTCTGGCTTGGGCATCCACAGTTTCAGCTAGAAGTTTGCTCAGCCAGCTCGATATACAGCTCTTTTACAGGATTGGTCTCTTATAATGCAGTAGCACGCCATCCCAGACCCTCCTCGTTACCACCAGCACGCCATTCCTTCAACCCGTCGCCATGACCGACGATGCACGTGGTGTCTCGCCCACCCCAAGTGCAGTCAAGGACATCACCTTTGGCAGCGTGCGTATACGTTTTGCAAGGGAAAGAATCTGGGACAATCATAATGCGAACGCAGATCGCAGGCATGACCTCCAAGGTGTTTGAGCACCCCTTCGATCTGACCAAAGTCAGGCTGCAGTCTCAAGTACTGGATGCGACCGCCAGGTTCAAAGGCCCCGTTGACTGCCTCGTCCGAACATTTCGAAACGAAGGCGTACGAGGGTTGTACCGGGTGCGTCGTGTTGTCTCGTAGCTTGCTGAGCGACTCATGGTTTTGGTTTTGGTTGCAGGGATTACCCGCACCAGTCGCGGGCGCAATGGTCGAGAATGCGTCCCTTTTCATGTCGTATAGTCAATTACAGCATGCCATGCGGTGGATCTCCGCACGTCCGGTATCACAAGATCTCCCGCTATATCAACTCGCCATCGCCGGCGCTGGCGCTGGTACTGTCACGAGTTTCGTACTGTATGCCTGATCCACTTGGGGTTCTCTGTTTTTTTCTTTGAGCTGACCTCGCATCCTAGGACGCCTGTCGAGCTCGTCAAGTGTAAAATGCAAGTCCAGATGCTCGCCGTGGACACCCCCGACGCGCAGGTGCGGTCGGCGTTCTCCAGGAGGGCGGCAGCGGCCACGCTCGGAACGGCGGTCCAACCGCAGACGTTACCTGGTCCCATCGCCGTGCTCACGTCTGTCGTGCGCAACGATGGCCTGCGCGGTCTCTGGCTCGGGCAAACTGGTACGCTCATCCGTGAGACGGGCGGTGGTGCGGCGTGGTTTGCATGCAAAGAGTTTGTCAGTGCACGACTCGTCCAACGACGTGCGCGACGGACCGGCATCTCTCTGACGCGCAAGGACATTTCGGCGTGGGAGTCTGCTGTAGCTGGCGCGTGTGCGGGGGCGGCGTTTAACTTTTCGCTGTTTCCTGCGGACACGGTCAAGAGCTCGATGCAGACCGAGGAGGAGTTGAGGCCGCGTGGGCAGGGGACTCGGTCGACGTTTTGGGGGACGGCAAGGGCGATGTATAGAGCGAAGGGGATCCGAGGTTTTTATGCTGGCTGTGGGATCACGGTGGCGAGGTCGATACCGAGCAGCGCGATCATCTTTTTGATCTATGATGGACTGAGCAAGCGGTTTAGCTAATTCTGGCTACATAGAACGCGAATTTCGAGGTGCGAGTGCGGACGGTCTCATCTTTAGATTAATATTCTAGACGTTCAACCTACTTATAACCTGGAGATTGCATGTCTCAATGCATGTCCTTTAGTTCATAGTGCTGGACGCGGCTAGGCTCGGACAGGAGCAAGTCTGTTTTTGGAAATTCCGAGCTGGACATGTTCCTCTTCTTCATACGGCAGGCGACTGGCACGAGGTCGTTGGCCAGCATCGGCCCTCGCCCTCGCCCCCGCCACCCGTTCCATCACCCGCCCGCGTCGCGCACCTATGCCTCGAAATCCAAAGCCAAGTCGACCGTGTCGTTCGTCCCGGGTTCGCAGCAGCGCTTCGACTCAGATGAGACACGTGCAGAGTACTCCAAGACAGAGTCTAAGATGGCCACCGCCGTGGACTGGTTCCGGAAGGAGGTGGCGACTTTAGAGACGCGCGCGAGCGGGCGGATCACGCCCACGTTGCTCTCCCCTGTACGCGTCGAGATGCGACGCGGGCAGGCGGTGAAATTGGAGGAGGTAGCGACGGTAGGGGTCAAGGACGGCTCGGTGTTGATCGTGAACGTGTTCGACGAGCATGTGCGTGCAGGGGTCCGGGTTCTGGTTGTGCATTGCTCACCAAACGATCTTTTTCGTACCGGTAGAACATGAAGGCGGTCGAGCAGGGGTTATACGCTGCGAAGCTGCCCAACGTCGTCCCGCAAAGGCTGGATTCACGGACGCTCAAGATACCGATACCCAAGTGCGTTCCTTCTGTTGATCGTACGTTTGTGCTAGCTCATACCTACTCCTCGACAGACCGACAGTTGAGGCTCGGAACGCACTCGTCACGTCTGCGGGCCGAACGGCGGAAGATGTGCGCGTTCAGATCCGCAAGCACCACCAGGCCAGCATCAAGAAAGGCAAGTACGAAAAACACTCGGTGGAGCTCGAAGAGGTGAGCCATTCTTTGTCCCAACCGGCGGAACGCGTTGCTCAAAGTTTGGATCTAGTTTCAGAAGTTGTCAGATCAGCACGTCGCTGAGGTCGACAGGATTCTTGCGCAGATGAAAAGGGCGACCGGGAGCAAGTAGGACCACGCGGATCACCGGTATTCATGTCTGGGCAACCTAGAACCTTTTAATGTGTACCTAGCTCTCGATTCGTTTCCCTTGTTCGTGTTACATGACCCCAGCACGTAAACTGTTAAGGGAAAGAGCACAGGATTTTTGATTGTGGCGTCGCTAACGCTAATTTCCTCCAGCAGAAGTTGAACTGGCAAGATAAACTCATCCTCGGCCATGTTCAACAATTCGTCTCATATCGATGCCAGTCACTCCGTCTTCAGTGAAATCCATCAGGACCAATATTACAATGCACGGTCCACGGTACAAGGCAATCAAACCATCACCACTATCATCCACGGCAATCAGATCTTCCAGGATTCTCATTCCAGTGAGGGATCGCAATCGCAATTCCTCCTAACCTGGTGGTAATTTTGATGATGATATCGCTTCCAGGCCCCATCGAAGCTCTCCAGAAGGCGGGCGCGCCCAGTGCTGCCCATGATTCTGCACAGCGGTATCCAGCACCAAAGTGTATCGAGGGAACGCGCATCCAGTTGCTTGCTCGCCTAACCTCTTGGGTAGATGCACTCGACCAGAAGCCTATCTGTTGGTTGAACGGCCGGCCTGGTTCGGGAAAGTCGGCGGTATCACAGACCATAGCAGAGAAGTACGCGAGCCAGAAGCGCCTCGCTGCCAGCTTCTTTTTCTCCCGAAGAGACCTCGAGCGCCGCACCACACAGCGCGTCGTCCCGACGCTGATAACACATCTACTCACGTTCATTCCCTCTATTCGACCTGCTGTCGTCGCAGCTCTGGAGAACGACTGTATGCTTCCGATGAAGGTTCTCCGAGAGCAAGTGGAGAAGCTACTATTCGAACCATTGTCCACAGTGACCGAATCACCAGAATCACCACTTCTGATCATCATCGACGCGCTTGACGAATGCGACGACGAGAGCCTGGTGTCTGAGCTTGTCACACTTCTTGGACTTCTCCCCAGCAAGACCTCACTCCCGCTGCGATTACTGATCACGAGCAGAACCGAGCCATGGCTCCAGTCACGTTTCCACCAGCCAAAATTATCTGCCATTACAATGTCTCTTGATATCCATACTTTTAGCGCAGAGGATGACATTCGCACATTCTTGCGCCATGCACTGGATGACACATATGATCAGCATCTTCAAGTCATGAAGGACGTTCCCCGCCCATGGCCATCGTCGGACGCGCTCGAACACATCGTTAGCAAGTCTGGAGGTTTATTTATCTTTGCCCTGACGGTCGTCAAATTCGTGAGAGCAAAGACCCATAATCCTATCTTGCGTCTGCAAGCCATTCTCGAGGACAATGCTTCTGAATCCACAGGTTCCGCGTATGCTGACCTTGATAGGTTATATCGTGATGCCATCTCTGCGTTTCCCGACGTAGACGTCGCTCGTCTCGTGCTCGGTCTTGTCTATTCCATGGCCATCCCCTTGTCTGCTTCAGGTCTACACAAGCTACTACGGCGGCCTGACGTCGACGTCAGGCTTGTTGTCCCGGCGCTCAGCTCCATCCTTCTTGCATCAGATGATGGGGAACAACCCATTCAGTTCTACCACACGTCCTTTCGTGATTTCCTGATCAATTCGCAACGATCAAAAAAATACACCATCCATCCTGACGTTTACCATCGGCTCGTAGCCCAGCTTTGCTTAGAGACAATGTCGAATTCACTTCGGCGTGACATGTGTGGGATCAGGAACCCTTCCACCGCGAATGATGAGATCCCGGACCTCTCTGAACGCCGGCGTGCGGCGTTTGACGAGGCGCTTTCGTACGCCTGTCGGTTCTGGTCTCGTCATCTTGCTGAACTCCCGAACGACGGTGTTGCCAATGAAGCACTGATCAGTGCACTACAACAGTTCAGCACTACAGCGTTGCTATACTGGGTGGAGGCACTAAGCATCTTCGGCGACATTGAGCATGCTGTGGTGATGCTCCGTCAAGCTATATGCTGGCTGAAGGTTAGCCCGCCCATCAGAATGCGAAGTCTAGGCTGAAGGTGCCTTACAGTCATTGCGGGAGGTTCCACAATATACAGTCACCATCCTCCAAGAGGCTGAACGCCTGGTGGTGCTGTACACAGAACCCATTTCTCAATGCGCGCTACATGTCTATCTCACAGTGATCTCTTTTTCTCCGGAGGATAGCACCATCCGCAAGATGTTCAAAGATCAATTGTTTGGGACCCTGACCATACGACCATCTATTCCTGAGAATTCTTCATCCATCCTTCGGAAGGGCATTAATCTCCACAATCCCATACACTCCGTTGTATTCTCTCCAGTAGATGACTTGATTGCTACCGCCGGCGCAAAGCAAGGCGTCCAGTTGTGGAACTCGTCCACTGGAGGGAACGTTGCAAGTTTAGGAGATCATTCGTTAACATCACTCCTCGTCCGTTTCTCTCCATCAGGCGTCTTCTTGGCGGCCGCGTTCGAAGACGGCACTGTTACAGTATGGGACCCCAAAGTCGGCCGCGAACACTTGAAGCAGGAGTGTTGCCACACCGAACAGATCACGTGCATGGAGTTCTCGACGGACAGTTCCTTGCTGGCATCTGGTTCGTGTGACCATACGATCCAGATCTGGTCTATGACGACCACACGACCGTTGTACCGTTTAGCGACGCATGAAGGTCCGGTCACCTCGTTGATGTTTTCAAGTGACTCCCTTCGGCTAATCACGGGAGGGGAAGACAATGTAATCATCATTTGGGATATGTCGAATGGGAAGATAGTCCGGGGACTGACAGGTCATCGGAAGATGGTGAATTGCATTGCTATATCCCAGGATGGGAGGATCATTGCGTCGGGATCGGAAGACAAAACGATCAAGATATGGAATGCCAGTTCTGGGAAATGCACCGATACGTTTTCCAAGGGACATTACACAGGGATCCGATCTGTTCGCTTCGCCGACGAAGACAAGCGTGTCGTTGCAACCTGTGACGGGGCAGTGATGTCATGGGATGTTGCCTCTCGCAAGAAGTCAGAAACCATTTGGGCATATGAGCGGATGATGAAGAAGTTGATGCAGTGTTTCCCTACGTGGCAGACCAAGGTGATCGGATGGGGAGTTCCAAAGTCACTCTTCAAGTTTGCACTGAATCAAACCTTTGATGATTTTTCTCCGAAGCGCACCATCGCATATGCCACCCAATCACCCTCGTTCGTATTTTCACTCGAGGGCTATCTATTTTCTGGTTCGCTACTTGTCCCCATGAATGATCCACCTTTGCGAACCACTACCACCTTAACCGCAGTTTCCATTTCTCCAGACGGCCTTTGGGCCGCGGTCGCCAACGCTTCAGGTTCACTCGAGATCCTTGATCTCACTATTGGGGCGCTCAAATGGGAAGAACTGGAGGCGATGGCTAAACCGGGTTCACTCTGCCACATAAGCGTTCTTGTTCCTTCACCCAACGGCACACGTTTTGTCTTCCGCGACCTCCAACGTTGGTATCTGACCGACGGAGATCTCCACGTCGTGAAGGAGATGGACATGGGAGTGATGGGCACCATGCGCGGCGATGACAGCATGATCTTCCGGTTCTCTGAGGACGGGAGCATTATATTCTGTGTCGTCTCAAACCTTCTCAACGACGACAAGAGCACCATACGTGTCTTTAATCCTGTGACGGGTGAACAGCGTGCCCAGTTCACAGGCCTGAAAAAGGTTCATTCATCTGTAGCATCTGCTGATGGTGCATGGGTCGCATGTGGTCATGGGTCTGGCAAGGTGGATGTATTCGCTGTATCAGGTGGAGGCCAAACGAACATGAACACGTGGGATGATTCCCCCATCAACGCACTTTGTTTTTCCAACGGGTCGCAGGAGCTAGTATGCGGCTCCAAGTCAGGGGTCGTTCGGATTTGGGACCGTGAAAACGGGGAGTGCAGAGCCACGTTTGGCGCATCCTCCTCGATGGTCACGGCGCTTGCGTATGCAGGTACTCCAGGCAGTGGAGGAGCGAGAGTCGCGATCGGGCGAGAGGACGGCTCGCTCTGTTTGTGGTCACCACCATCCACATCTGCATCTCATGTCCTTCTCCACGCCGAACAAGCCACGGTCAAGAATGTGGACTTGATCCGATTCTCAAACGATCATTCCAGGCTCACGTCGAGGGGCGGGGACGGGACTGTCTTCACCTGGGCCATCCCATTTGATGCAGACGATACGCAGATGGGCCGTTGTGCGCTCTGTACCAAACAAGAAGGCGTAGCCGCGGATGTCGAGTCGCTTCCTCACCTTCTTTCGCGCTCCGATCCTGAGGACGCCGTCGACAGCCTCTTCCATACAAATTATCGGGTCCGGAAAGATGGCTGGCTTGTCAAAGGTGAACAGCGGGTGGTATGGCTTCCGCCGACGATGCGTCCACACGGAAAAGACACGTTCTACGCGTTCGAAGGTGGAACGGTGGTGCTCCTCAACAGCTCTTCGAAATGGTACTTTTTGAACTACGTGGAGTGAATCACGAAATCGAATGCCGAAAGTGATTTTGCATATACTGCATTGTCTTTACCTTGTACGAGTATCATCATGACAGCAGCACGTTACTCCCGCTCTTTCTCATCGGACGATCTCAGGGAAATTACACCCGGATCACCTTTCAAACTGTGTGAGCCTTCGACGCACTAGTAGTGAAGCTATTTCCGACCGACGAAACCGGACGTCAACTTATAAATCACCAAGCCAGCCTATCAGTGGTCTTCACGCTCGGAGGTACGCAGCCGCCAGCAAGTTCAGGAGATTCCTATGGTGCTGATCATGCTGGTAAGTTTGAAACAGCCGATCACTCAGAACACTGGATTGCACCGAGGTGCCAGTGACTCGTCACGGTTGCGAAACCGGTGCAAGCAGTGGATGTGACTCTCACCCCGTCGCGCTGCCATGTGACCCAGCAGTGTGACTCAAGATCATAGTAATAGATAAACGGGACCCAACTTCGTTCTTTAGTTCCCCATCCACGGTTGGGCTATGGAGAAGCCCAACCAACAGCAAGATCATCATCCACGACCTCACCAGGGTGGTAGAGGAAGAGGCCGACGGCATCCGGCGAGGAAAGCGCAGAAGACGGGCAGCACTGGTCGGCACCCAGAACGACCCGAAAACAGACCCACTCAGGACGAGGAGCAGCCTCCGAGTACGAGCGGAACGCCCCACCATCGTCCACCTCGATCCGCTAACGAGCCCGCTTCATCCACCACACCACCAGCACACCCCGCCCGACCGTCTCGCCGCGCCAGATTTAAGGCGACGCTCACCGAGCCAGGTGTCCCTGGACAGGCCAAGGTGCTGACATCTCCTGCGGTTTCGCAGGATGATTCCATCCCTGTTCAGAAGTCCAAGCCCAGGCAAAAAAAGTCGCGGGACCCTCCCGGCGACGACCTTGCCTCTACGCTCACACACGCCTTGCGTACACCTCCATTTCCCGATTGCCCAATATGTTTCAATCCGATTCGGCCTGAGCACTCGACGTGGTCATGTTCTCCACCTACCAGCACCGAGGCGCCCGCACAGGGTGTGAACCAGGAAAAGGAAGAAGAGGGTCATTGTTGTTGGAACACGTTTCATCTCAAGTGTATAGGAGCCTGGGCGGAGAAGAGCGTCAAGGAACTCGAGGACGCGTGGCGGTCCAGAAGCGAGTCTCGCCCCGGAGAGTGGCACTGTCCGGTTTGTAGAGCTACGCGCCGGGTGGTGCCCCAGACTTACACGTACGACTGACGTCCCTTCGTCTCCGACTTGCTTGCTGAACCATCAACGGGATTTAAACAGGTGCTTCTGCCTCCGAATGCGTCACCCATCCCCACCGCGAATCGCGACGCCACATTCATGTGCCCAGCCCTGTTCCCGCCTCCGTTCCGGGTGTGGACATGCTTGTCCGCTGCCGTGCCACCCTGGCCCTTGTCCACCGTGTGCGGTGACAGTGCAAGTCGCGTGTTTTTGTGGAAAGGGGAGACGCAACGCGAAATGCCAGGTTGGCCCAACTGCACTGTCGTTTTCGTGCACTCAGCCCTGTCGCAAACGTTTACCGTGCGGAGATCCAGAGCATTTGTGTGAGGAGCCGTGCCATGAGGGTCCTTGTCTGTGTCCGCGACGAGAAGACGTCCAATGTTGGTGTGGACGGCAAAGAAAATCTGTCTCGTGTGGTGACATTAAGGCCGAAGACCGCACTAGGTGTGTCCTTACCAAGGGCAATGGTTCGGAGGAGGCATGGATAGGAAGCTACTGCTGTGAGCAGCCCTGCGAGCAGTATGACCTTTTTGCATCAAAGATGGTTCTACTGACGTATCATTGCTAGACCATTCGCGTGTTCAAGTCACTTTTGTTCCAAGATGTGTCACCCTCCTTCTTCAAAACCACCGCTGTGTCCCTTCGATCCTGAGCGCGTCGTTTCCTGCGCATGTGGTCGTTGTCTCGTTGCTCGTACATCCGACGAGCGAGAAACGAGCAACGAACAAAGCTCGTGGGCGGTAATCCTCCCACCACGCACCTCATGTATCTCGCCTCTTCCAACATGCGCCTCTCCATGCTCCAGGCCCCTTCCATGCGGCCATGTTTGCCAAGCCACCTGTCACTGGGGCCTTTGTCCGCCGTGCTCCGAACAAGTCGAACGCACCTGTCGTTGTGGTGCTACGAAGCATAAATCGCCCTGCAGCGACGCCGTTCTCACACTACAGCCTGTCTACAACACTGCCGAACCGGATGGCGTGATTCCCGCAAGCGAGGCAATCCTTTGCGACAAGCCGTGCCAAGCTCTCCGCTTCTGTGGGCGACACCAATGCGGACGTATCTGTTGCCCGCTGGCGCCCCTGCAACGTACCGCAGCCAAGTCTACGAAACGGCGCGATGCCTCGCACGCTGATTCCGACACCCACCTCCAACTTAGAATCCGACTCGATCCCACCATACGTGCCCTACACGAATGTGACCTTGTTTGTGGCCGCGTGCTCGCCTGTGGTAACCACCGCTGTCAGAGCCGCGACCACAGAGGCCCATGCGCGACCTGCCCGAGGGGGGTATTTGACGAACTCATCTGTCCCTGTGGCCGGACTGTGCTAGATCCACCTATCTCGTGTGGGACGAGGTTGTGGTGTGTTTATCCCTGTGCGCGGCCCCCGCCAGTATGCGGGCATCCACACGTACAGCACGCGTGTCATGAGGGAGTGGTAGTCGCTGGTGCGGATACGGCGGATGAGGGACTCGGCCCAGTAGTGGAAGGGGCAGTGTGTCCGCCATGCCCGTTCTTGACAGAGAAGCTGTGCGCATGCCGGAAAAAAAAGGTAGGCAACGTACGGTGCTCACAGGAGAGGGTGAGTTGTGGGGGCGTATGTGGCAAGTGCGTTCGTGGTTGTTGATGACGATCTGACGGAAAACTGACGTCGACTCACTAGACTGTTGTCGTGCGGATTTCACCATTGCGAACGACTGTGCCACGCCGACACATGTGGGGTATGTACAGCCGTCTGCGGCAAACCCCGTAAATCATGGTGTGTTGAGCGTCTACTTGGCCGTTCCGCATTACATTCTTATAACACCCTATTTCTTCACCTTTCAATCCTCCACTCAGCATCCCCGCCCACCATCCCTGTACACAGATCTGCCATGCTCCCGCGGCTTGCCTCGAATCCGTACCCTGCCTTACTCCTGTCACTCTCACCTGTCCTTGTGGCAACCTTCGCTCGACAGTTCCTTGTTCCGGGACGAGACTCATGCTTGCTTGCACAGGTGAATGCGAAATTAAGAAACGGAACGCGAGGCTCGCCGAAGCGCTTGGTATCAACGAAGAGAAGCGGGACCCGAGGGGGAGAGTGACATGGTCGAACGAGTTGATCGGTGTCGCGAAGGGTTTGGGACCCAAGTTTGTCATAGTCGCCGAAAAGGCATTTGCAGAGTGGGTTGTTCATCGTCATCTCTCTGCTATGAGTCGTAGAGTACCGACTGACGTCTTTTTCGCACAAGTTTCATCGCGTCGGACCGTCGCACACAAGTCTTGCCGCATATGCCACCCGAACGGCGTAAATTTGTGCACAACGTACGCCCCTTCTTGTTATCTGGCATGTCTGTTTGTTGAGTGCTGATCCCCCAATTGGACGTACAGCTAGCGTCCGTGTACCGGATGGACACGGTCATGGTGGACCAGGAACCTTACCGAAGCGTGCAGCTGATTCGGAGGATCGATACCCGCGTACCCACGCCGCTGTTGTCGCAGTCTGTCTCGTCGACAGGGACAGGGCTAGGTACGGGGAGGTTAATCGATTTGCGATCCATCGCAGATAAAGGGGTTGCAGGCGCTGGAAGTGACAGTACGAGCGGGAGTTTAAGTATCACAGCCGGCCCTGGAGCAAGCGGAAGTCATGGCCCATATGCAGGCCCGGGGAGGTGGAGCCTGGTTGCGAAATCGGCGTTGGAAGCCAAGCGATCCGGCAGTACGACGCCTGCAGGAGAGGTGACAAGATCGAACGAGATATCGGCCGGTCTAGGTCAGTGGTCTGCAAGTAATGCGTCATCTACAGGCGCGAGCACAGGTATAAGTACTGGTGTAAGGACCGTCGAAGGGGCAAGGGGTGTATGGGTGTCTCCGTCAGTTCGGGCACAACAAGCTAAGGAGAGTGCGACCTCAGCTGGAGTTGATTGTGTTGCTGGGGAAGCCTTGGTTCGTGACGTTCCGGACCATTGGGAAGACGACGCATAGATGAAATACCTTATATTCCTATAGTGAATGCCAACTCAAATGTACAAGACACAGTCTTGTTGTTCTTCAAACACGTTTAAGTTCAACGTTCAACGGCCCAAGTGCCCAGGTTCAAACTGCGGGAAAGTCTCAAGCAGAAGACGATTGAACCACCCCGAAACCAGCCTCTCATAATCACCAGACCACTGTGCATCCTGGTCAAGGGGCTGTTTCAGTATTCCCAGAAATTTGGTCCGCCTGCTGTCAGTCGCACACTATCTGAGTATACGAAATTCCGAGCCCCCCAGACCGAGAACCCAATCTTTCTCTAGTGCGATGCAAAAGAATTTTGTGAGCACAATCGGTCATTAGGAGAACATCATATTCAAATCCTGCCAGTACCTCATGCGTCTTCGTCACGCTTCGAAGTTTATTAGTATCAAATGATCTTACATTCCCCCCGAGTGAACAAAAGGTATAAAGTCTGGTGGTATAAGAGCATACAAAGTTGATATTATGCAGATCTAATACAATGTAAAGGTGCGGAAATGAACCGTACAGCTATAATCAGGCTAAAAACCGAATGAAAATCTGGGGAAGAGAGTAACAAGATGCCAGATGGACACATGAAGGTCATAAACGGCAGTGGTGCAAGTGCTTGCCACTTTACACCCCGACAATGGAGATCAACGCTTCTATGGGGCGGAGTTGCACATCTAGTGTGTTCGGAGGTGATAAGGAACGGGAAACATGTTGCCCCAATGTCTACGAGTAATGATAAGGACAAGATATAAATGCAGAACCGCGGGATCACTGACTACGATATCACCATCTTGCAATAGTGTCTGATTTTGTATTCGAATACCGTTAACGTAAGTCCCGTACGCTGAGGAGCGATCTCTAACTAGAACCTGAGGTCTATTCTCAGCGTTTGATGTAAGATGGGCGGGAAGCTCGGTCAAACCTGCTTCCCCTGTATCCACAATTCCGCGTGTGGCGTACTCAACGAAAGGGAGCCTCGTGGGAAGATGCCGTTGGAACACGAAGGTACTTTGTTCGACTGAGATTCTAGCTGTATTCTGACTTTGTCTGAGAGCGACAGTTGTTTGGATTCGAAGGGGAAGCTGGTTAGGGTGGGAGCAAACGAAACGGTGGGAAGGGCATTGAGGTCCATTGTGATGAAGGGTATATTAGGCAAGGAGATCTGAGGTAGGAACAAGGGGACGTGAATGGAGACACGTACGGTTTTCTGTAAGAGTTTTATATTGTCTGTCCAAACGCGGGGACTTCGAACACAATATATCGAGGTGCTGGAGACCTGGGGCAGCACCCATCAAGCGGAGGAAACCATGGGTCGGAAGTGTTTCGCGAGTGTTTGTCCAATGGCCGTGCAAACGAAGACCCTGGAATAGTGGCTTTTACGCGTCCACGAATTATTGGTGTGCCCGTGTGCCAAGTTTATACATGTTCCGTTAGTGTGATCAATGTCAATTCACTCCAACGACACATCACTGGTGAGAGAATCATCACGAGAAGAAACCAACGGGTGACTTAATAAATGGCCTAGACGAGTCCGCGACCTCGTGGAAACAAGCCGGTCCGTACCCTCCTTCTATTTTGGACGATATTGAGGTCCGTGACCGGAGAGTTGACACTGCTCCTAGATCGGAGCAATTCACAATAAGGGGAACCTTTTTATCAATGGAAATGCACCCAGTAGCCTTCGGAGATCCGAAGCGTAAGTACTAGAGGATGATGCGAGGAAGTCCCATACGCCGATATGTGTGCGAGAACAAGAGAAGTAGGCGACAGCTGACACTCGATAGTACCTCGAGCCCCGATTAGCCAGGAAGGCTTAGTACGCCCGGCATCACGCCGTGTCTGTTTGGGGTGTAAATTAAATGCAGAAAAACGGAGGATCTGATCTTGACTCGGAGGCGTAGTGCTCGCACCATTTGATCGATACTCCTTGGAGATAACACCTGGCACATGTTGACCACGTTGTTAGTTCAAATAAGCGGCATGATGGGGCATAGTTTCGAGATAACAGTCTAAGATAGCGAGTCCGGATCCGCTTTCTAGCTTATATGAAAACTAACATTACCTGTAGAGCCGGCTATCTTGTCACCGCAATCTCGAGGTTCTGGACTCGGGCCACGTACTGCCAGTGATGGCTAGCTTCAGATGGTGTCAGTCACGTGACCACACTCACTTTTTACGGCTATGCATAATGTAAATTGCTCGTGCATTTACGACTCGCGTGCCCTTCCTCGAAACTGGGCTCCGCCAAGACCTTGAACAATTGTAGCTAACCACTGACCATGACTTATCTTCCACGGAGTGGTAATTCCTTGCTTCGGCCTTTTCAGAGTTCATTAAGACCTTTAGTTCCCGCACAACCTCGGCGGCCCTACACTACTCGAAGAGTGTCCGATGACAACTCACGTTTCGCCGCTCACCTCAATTGCGTCTTTCCGTCCTTGAACTTTCCTCAGGAGTTAGCAAGGCGAATACTCACTCACGGGAGCCACAAAACTGCTATTCATGGTCACAATGGTCGCCTGGGCTTCATTGGTGGGTTTTTGGTAAAAATGAGTTTATCGCGCTCATGGTTGACGTTTACTTTGAAATCATGTCATCGACAGGTCGCCGGGTATTGGAATCGTATTACCTCTTGTTCATCCACGAAGCTGCGCGAGGACGCTCACACTACGATTATGACCGTTTAACTTCCCGCGCATTAAACACATACCTCCTGGGAGAGTATGTCGCACCTCAGTGGTCTCTCGGTCATGTACTCCTCTGGGTTCCGACAGTTTCCAAGGAAGCGCTCCGGAACGTTCAGAAACAAAATCCGGATTCCGAGCTGGACGAAGCGTTGACAGCTTCTCCCGGTATCGCACAGAGTGTTGGGCTTTACAAAGTGATGGGAGAAGCTGTGCAGGCTGTTGTGGGTGGCGTCTATCATCAATATGTACGTTCGCGGTTTCCATTCTAGCGGCATCTATAGCGTTTGACGGCTTACCCGCGACCCTTTTCGTATTGCGACATATAGGGTGGTTCCGTCGCTCACCAATTATTCCACACGCGAATACTACCCCACCTCTTGCTCCCTGAGAAATCAGCCGGGATCCCCGAGGAGTTTCATGCAACAGCGTTACAGATCTGTGGACTCATGGGCGGCCCAACAAGTGATCTGCTACGTCACTCAAGTATCACTGAAAACACCGACAGCCAAGATGTACGTTTACCAAGGAGAAAGGCTGCGTGAGTCACATTATCAACGCGCTCTGAGCGAACAGTGGATTCACGCGTGCGACAGTGCGGCTGCAATATAGTAAGCATGGTCCAACTTGTAGCAGCATTTCGTTCATGTGCCAGTCATGGTGAATCTGCACGTACAATACACCATTGGAACCCTGTCAGTAAGCCGGGAGTGTCTAGTGGTAATATAGGACCAGTACCATCAGAGTACCATTGATCCCTCTCCTACCACATTTCAGTTCTTTTAATTGATTCATTTAATTGCCACTTATACCCTTTCTATCGACGCAATTGCATAGGCTTTCAAACTCTGAAGGTCCTTCCACTTCGCCGCCCAGTTGTCCGCTTTGATCGCCTGTACACCAAATCTCGTGTATCAGATCGCACCACACGAGGCCGCGGCTCGTGGCTAGACCGGCTCACCCAGCACGTTGTGAAATCGACAGTGCCCCTTCTCGTGAAGCGGTAATGATGAGACAACCCACTATTCGACGTCCGATTTTGCGGCATGAGTCTGACATTCTGGGGTTCGCCCTCTACACAGCTCGTTTCTCACAAACGGTAGTACTATCTGTCAAAGGGGCCAATTAAGATCATTATGTCCGAGCACTTTGCAATCCTCTCCGATTAGCGGGGTGGGACGTACCATTTATTTATGTCCCTCGTACACTCGCTTGAGTCAGCCAACACCAGTCCGGTCTGATCACTCAATCATAGCAGAGCGGTGGATTCTCCGCCGTCGTATCCAGGGTATTGTCCAAGTGCTGTCTGTGCTTGAATTTTGAATTGTGGAGGTCTTCAGCGCAACGTAACAAGACGAAACCCCAAATCTTATATTCAGCTGTTGCAGTTCCACTCGATAGAGGCTGTGTCACGGTGTCGATCACTCGTGGACTGCACCGCCAGTGGCATGTAGAAGCGGAGAGGTCGTTGCTGACATTGAAAATGACGGCATGGCGCAAAAACCGAAGCGAGGAACTCCAACGGATGTTTCCATTGCAAAGAATAAGTAGCGGATCTATATGCATTGAACTTGGTTTCCTTTTGGAGGGGCTTGTAATGTAACTAACCGGGGGGTGATGTCGCAAAAGTCCGGTTCCAACATCGCCGCTGAGACGCACCGTCGGTTAATTTGGTGGACACACACTCCACAGCTCCCTATCCAGACGGGGAATGAGTGGCTTCTCGTCATTGGTCCCAACCTCACCAAGACGATCGAAGACGCGAAGCTCCCCCCGTTCCGGCCTTCCGTTTGCTGAATAATACAGACTGGCGTTCGCCGTCTGTGGGCATAATAATGAAGAATTGCGATGTGTTCCTGGCACCTGTACGATCTTCGAACTCACCATCCGTATTAAATCTTTCCCGGGGCATCGTCTTCAGGCTTTGGAGTCGTCACCTAAATGAAGCAGAAGAGACCGCATCAGAGATGAGGACCGTGTCGTTGGTGGTCCTACCCCGCTGCCACTGCTTCCATTATCAACGCAAGTCCTTGACGGTGCGATGAACGGAGCAGTCCAAATAGTGCAGCTAACTGTTCGACGTGTTCTCGAATGCTCCCTTTTCTGTGGTGCAGAGCACCGTGAAACTGGTGGCTGGCCAATTCGCTTTCAATTCGAAAACGAGGGAGATGCCAATCTCTGATTTGAACTGCAGACCTATTCGTGCTGCGTTTGTCGAGGTGAAGCCGCGTACTTCTGATCGTAATCACGTAAGATCTTCCGAGTCCCTTACTTCGCCATGAATGAGTGCAGGCGGCTGGTGGAAAATGAAGATGGCCGTTCTTTCGGGTTTACAAAAACACAGCGCATTGGTGAGATGGCCGAGCGGTCTAAGGCGCCAGACTAAGGACCAGGTCATCAGATGACCAAGCACATCTGGTCCGAAAGGGCGTGGGTTCGAATCCCACTCTCATCATAACTTTTTGTTGGTTCACGCTCGTGTCATGTGAATTCTCCGAGTTTGGGGATGGCATCGAATCCTATATTATTTGAAAAACAACCAATCGGCTTTGAGTTGTGCGACGGACACCAGGACGAGAAGTCGGGCCACTCGGCGTGATCATAGCCACGAAACGATCGTACCAAATCAAACCTTGGGCCATTCCCCGAGACATGATGTACAGGCCACTGAATAACTGAATGACAGTAAAACTAATATAGTCTCTTTCCTACATCAGCAGAATATATGCTCATGACTTAGTAATGATCAGTATGTGTTAAGGTAGTCGTCATGCGAAACCGACTAACGTCACGTGAAGTGACCATCTGTGACGCACAGCAGTTCAGAGAGTCTACATGGTACGGAGACAAGACGGAGAATGAAATAACATTAGGTAGCTCACCATTAGCTCCTTCTACCACGATGGGTGGGCTCCAATCGGACTTCAGTTGTGCCTTCTCCATTTTTTTTGGGTGTGTGGACCTCAACAAAAATGAATAAGTATTCTGAAATACAGCAGCTCACTATTTTGTTCTAGTCATAATTTCAGTAATGGTTGTCAGCGTATTTTGGCTAGAACGAATCTACATCTTTTGCACTCATTACATACTTATTCGATTTTCATTGATGTCACGCAAAGTCACCAATTGGCACGTGACGTTGGTCACTACTTACATTGTTAGCTGAACACGCAACTCCAGATCACGTGACACAGTCCCACCAATGGGAGCTCGCACAGCTTTGTAATAATTCCGGCGGCATTCGCAAGTGATGGGCCAAAGTTTCGAAGCTTTCTTCTCGCGCGACGACATCATTGGTGAGATGGCCGAGCGGTCTAAGGCGCCAGACTAAGGATCAGGTCATCGGATGACCCAGCATATCTGGTCCGAAAGGGCGTGGGTTCGAATCCCACTCTCATCACATCTTTTTGAAAATCTCATGGAGATTAGGATATGGTATGTTCCTACAGGCAGTGCTTTCCAGACTGTTCTCTAATCACCTCTCCCCTTGTCTGAATACCAGGAGTTCGGCCAACACTGGACCGGGATGCATGTGGGATGCGTGGTCTGAAGGGTGTGGCGTTCCTCGGAAACAGTAGCATCGAAATGAATCAATGATCATGATCGCACTCATGGCGACCAATCTAGATCTGTGCAAGACATAATTTCCGTTTGATCAGATGACTGTCGATGGTCGGGTCCGGGAGAAAACGATGAATGCAGGGAGGATGTCATGTATGCCCAATTCACCGTATCACCCACTCGTGCTATTATTCCAATCCAATTCCAATCACATACCGACGCGATTGTCGGTGGGACACAGAAATATCAGGGAAGGGCCATGTTGCGATTCGGTTATCGTCCCCAGCAGAGAACAAACGAGGATGTGACAGTCACCCTCGGCTGCAGCAGAGACGCAGATAGTGAGGGCTAGGATTTGATGTCTGAGTCCTATCCCCTTTTGTTCGAGGATACCCTTCAATTGCTGAGAGTTCGGGGTGGGTGCCATCCAATGGGAGGGACCATGACCGATTAAAAACAGGTGCGTGTGAACGGGACAGATGTCACGAGATAAAGGGAATGCTGTTGGGGAGCTGCTGGACAAACACTTCGGGAGGCGTTTGATACCATGCTTACTGCTGAGGCACTCGATAGCTTCCCCACTGACCAGCCAAGAATGAAAGGAGGAAAGAAGATGTAGAGACAATCATAGTCTATTCGACGCGAAATAACTTCGTGTCGGTATACTGCACGTCTGCCAGTGCCGGCATCGGTGAAAGTCAGACGTATCGTTTGATTAGTAAACGGAAGATCCCTCGACTGACCGGGGGGCAATTGATACCACCTTGACCGGGCAAAGTGAGTGTGGATTAGCGTTTATTTCAAGCCGGAAGCGGTGCTTAGGGAAAATGCTGGTCAAAAAGTTTGTGATGAGAGTGGGATTCGAACCCACGCCCTTTCGGACCAGATATGCTTGGTCATCTGATGACCTGATCCTTAGTCTGGCGCCTTAGACCGCTCGGCCATCTCACCGTGCGAGAAAATCTGCAAAGATGTAGTTGAGACGAATGACGTGATTGTATTAGAGTAAGCGCTCTAAGCCGCTCGCCCTCTGTACGCACCGTCCACTCGCGTTGGTAGCATCGGCATGGCCTCTGCATATTATGAGTTCTACAGAGGGTCATCGTACGTATAACGTCTTCACTGTCGCAAGGAACGATCTACAGCAGTCTCGCAGCATCGGCATGGCTCTCACAGACTCGCTGGATGAGCTCATCACGAGCGGTGCCATCACGCCACAGCTGGCGATGAAGGTATTGCAACAGGTTCTGCGTTGTGGCACATCCTATCCCCTCGAACGGAGCGCGCTGACGGACTGTCCCAGTTTGATAAATCCCTCGCCGACACAATGGTCAAGCAGGTGAAGACCAAGACGACACTCAAAGTGCGCACCCCCTCCGTTTTGAGCGTGTGGGCCGTCTCGCTGACGTCGCAACCGGGCAGGGTCACTTGCATACGTATCGTCTCTGCGACGACGTATGGACGTTCATCGTCAAGAACCCGTCCTTTAAGATGGAGTCAAACGAGATGGTGTCGGCGCCACGAATAAAGATCATTGCATGCAAGAACGGAGACGCCATAGAGGCTGGGAAGAAGTAACATACCTGGGCGGTCTCCGTTACCGCATCACAATTTGCCACTGTACCATAGAGGCCTTGTAATTAGTTCGGAATTCGCTGTTCTCCCAAAGTCCTTCGGTGTCGGGGAACTAGTGTATTGCTGTGGAAATGGATGCAAGAAGCTGTGTCACCCCACTGGCTCTTGTTCCTTGGGAGTGAGCTATTTGGTACACACGTGCACATACTTCCCATCCGCTTCCGACATCTCCTCTTCCCCGACGCCCGCCACAATGGACTCACTCAACTACCCAGAGCCCCCGACCGATTCAAGTGTCTCTGCAGCACGCAGAGCCCTCCAAACACAGCGCCGAGAGCTCTCGCAGCTCACCGACCGGATAACGTCCGCAGAAGATGTCCTCGCGCAGATCGTTGCCGACAGGAAGCGCGCCATTCGAGAGATGCAGCGCGAGCAACTCGCACTCGAGGAACAGGTCAAGCACACGCTCGCCTATATCTCGCCCATACGGCGGCTGCCTCGCGAGCTCCTCCGCCATATCTTCATGTTCAATTTCGACGACCACCCTTGCTGTGCTTGGATCCTCGCTTCCGTCTGTGTCCTATGGCGTAGGTTGGCCTTGTCGATACCCAAGTTATGGTCCAAGGTAAGTGCCGAGTCTCTGTAACGCGCATCAGCTCTGGATGCGTCTCCTATACCCCGCCTGCACGTTGGCGCCCGAATCTGTTTTCCGGTGGAAACGTGTTTTTCGCCTTCCATTCCGTTGGTCGGTGATTCTCTGCAAATTTACGCCCCTACAGCCATTCGTCCATTGCGCCTGTTTGCTTGTACCCGCACCATTTATCGTCCGCTTTCGCACATGCGTCACTCTGAAATTTCGCATCTGATCTTTCCTGCACAGATACGTCTCGTGACGAACCAAGGTGCATCTCCAGACACCGTTCGCCTGTGGCTGGAGCGATCCGGTGACAAGGTCCCCCTCGACATCGAAATCTACCTGCGGGTGAACGGAGGGTCGGCAGATTCCCCAAGCCGTGCACGAGCGTCATCTCCTATGCCCTGGATTCCACCGCCACCTAGTCCACCGACCCATTATGTCCTACCACATCCACAGCCAGGAACGACCATCCTCCTACCTCCCGCGCAAACGCCCATCATCGTCCCTCAGTCGCCGTCTCACGATGCCTGGGGATCTCCACCACCTCCTTCCCCCCGAAGTTGCCCGCAAACGCAGCGTAACACGCACTGGGGTCACGTCGCTATCTTCTATTTGATTGAGCAGATGCACCGATGGGAACGGTTTGTCTTCCGGTTCGACAAGCAGTTTCCGTCGATATCTGCACTCAAGTCGATCAACGGTACGAGCGACGGATTTATTGGAGAATTTATGCTTAATTGTATGATAATTGCAGGCGACGCGCCAATGCTACAAGAGTTTGAGATTTCGTGTGCGGAGACGATATACGCAACCGAATGGGCCTGGCTTCCTTGCACCACCCTGTCGACCTCTATGACATTATCCCGGCTACAGTTCCTGATGCTGCACTACGTGCCGTTCAAATGGTCCTCTCCCATCTTCAAGACCGATCTACACTCCCTCAATCTTCGTTCCCTCCCATCCAACCAGCTGCCGTTGGACCGAATCTTACATATCATCTCCAGTAATCCGAATCTTGAATTGCTCACGCTACACTTTGCTGTCGTCCAGGCAGCCATCCTTCCCCTCCACACGACGTCTCTACCGAAGCTTCGTGAACTCAGTCTCGGCGGTCATTATCACATGTCGACGCTCACCGATGCACTCGTCCTTCCGGCGCTGGATGTCCTTAGTCTCGATATCGAGGCGCGGGATCCTATCGAGGACGTGATCACGAATCTGCTCCAGCGATCCAACAATCCTCCCGTCACTCAACTCTCGGTATCGTATGGCAACACTACCAGTTCGACGCTCTATTATGGCCCTGGGGGCATTGTCATCGCTTGGAATTTCCTGGCAGAGATGAACCATCTTCACTCGCTGAGTGTTGGCGGTACCCCGCTCGAGCCATTTCTGGTCGCTCTGGGAACGCCTGAAGATGACCAGACGCATTGGATGTGCCCGGATCTCAAGTCGGTGACGATGAAGAGCTGTCACACACTTCCAGACGGGATCGCGAAGCTGGTCCAGCTCATCGAAGCACGGAACCCGGAGACGGGGACCGCGACGATGGTGCATGGCGTGACGCCCTCGAAGTTGCGGCACATCGAGCTGCACAATTGCGCGTCAGTGGGGCAGGACGTACTGGAGTGGTTGAAAAGGCGGGTGGACGAAGTTGTTTGCGTCGAGCCAACGTATGGCAGGTCTCCTTGATAGGTCCTCATTAGCGGTGAGTTCTTGGTTTCGTCGAAGCTGTGTCACGGTGTATTTCTTGTAGCTACAAGGGCCATCCGTATTCCCAGGTTGTGTATTAGTACTTTATGTATCATGACTTGGCAGGGAAACCGGCGTTACCTGGACATTAGACATGGTCCTGTCATTGTCAGACGAGTTCCTCCTCGGACTCGCACTGTATGACCTAAATGATACACTAGCGCCGTGAGAGGGTAGATTAGATCGAAACATTTTGATTTTTTGACTGAGGCGTCTGTCGATGAGCAACGTGGGACTTCGATGGTCGATGTGGCACTTTAACGCGGGTATCTCATTTCCAGCTCGCCAAGTTCAATAGAAAGTTCCACAAAGCCAAGAGTGTTCCAAGCAAGTTTCAAGGGCGATCTAGTACATATCTGGCTCCTCTCCGGGAGGTTTTCATGGAGCCAAGACTTGCCTTTGCTGGGGAAGTAACGAATAACCGAGTCCGACGCATAATAATATTGTAGCGAAGTTCCGCAGTTCGGTCCGAGTTCGGTCGATTTGACGGGCGAATAATGATCGTGCGGCGCCAAGGTGGAGTCGAGTCGATCACTCGAAGCCAGCACGTTTGGTACACATATAAGCGGGTTACGCACCTGCCACTCACTGGCCACGAACGTCGGTCGTTCTCCCTCCTCGTCGACTCGTCCAGTCTCCAGAAACGCCATGCGCCTGCCAGTAGGGGCCAGTTTAAATAAAGCCAAACAGGGTTGGTTGCCGGATGACAGCACCGCCGAGCCCAGTGGTAATCACAGGTCTGTTTTGAACGTTTATTGTTTGGCTCCCCCTTTCTCATCGTATCACACAGTGTTCCTCGCCCGCAGTGCACGCTGACATCAAGCCTCACTGGCGACTTCGCCGCACTGAAAGACGGCCACGTAGCGTGGTGTATCAACATGTATTTGAATGGGCAGGGTACGTCAACAGGCTCAGTGGAGAGCTTTCTGCCCGGCACCGTAGCCCTTGCGCCATCACCCACCGTGTCCTGCATCTCCCTGGAGTGGGACTGGGACATCGAACACGCAGACCGAAGACGCGAAGCAGCGGTTGATGCCGCCCTCCACCATCCGCAGCCCTTTCTCGTTGATCGAAGAGTCCTCAGGGACATTGTGCGCGAGAAGACCCATTGCGAAGTCGGACGCATCGCCTTCCTCAACTCAGGCAAGCCTCATTCCCAATTCTGCAGTCCGTCGTGTTGATGAAAGGCCGTCATCCAGGGACATTCCACAAGGTTCGTACACCCTCTGTGGTGTGATGGGTCCTCATTGCTTGCGTTGTGTACATATATCAGGCTTATCTCGTCACGCTCGCAGACACGAGGCAGCTAGTAACCCGTGTCGCGCGTCGCTTCATGCCTCGCCTCAAGACGCAATCAGAGGTGGCGACAATGCAATACCTGCGCGAAAGGACATGCATACCGGTACCGGACGTATACTTTTATGACTCAAACCCTTACAACCGCCTTGGAGGTGAATACATCATTATGTCAAAGGTCAGTCGTTTCAGTCGATGTGGGCGTACCCGGCTTACACTCATCTGCCCAGGCATCGGGTATCCCGCTCGCTCGAGTATACCACTCGCTGTCTAATGAACAGTTGAAGATTCTCTTCAAAAATGTAGCATCTCTCATCATACCTCTGTTTGCGCAACGTTTCTCACATATAGGATCTCTCCATTTCTCCGCGTCGTCTCGGTCAGTCGCATCGCCAGCCATTTCGTCCTTGTCCACGCCCACTGCAACCCACAGCTGCTGTAGTCACCTTTCATTGTCTGCCACCCCGGCATCGGCCACGCCAAGGGCGGCGCAACCGACACGCGATCCAGCACGCGTCGTGTCCACTGCGGTACACGTCGGACCCATCGTGTCATGGCCATTCTTTGGGTCTGGTCGCGGCGAACTTTCTGAGATCGATCGCGGTCCCTGGTTCTCGACGCGATCCTACCTCGAGTCGTGCGTGCAACGCGAAGTAGCGGGCGTAAGGCGGGAGAGCGAGGGCAAGGCTGCCCCCCACCGGTTGCACCTCGATCCGGATGAGATTCGATCTTCCAGACATCATCACCTTGATGCAGTCCCGGACGACGAGAGCGACGACTCGGATGAATGGGACGCACAGGAGAGCGAAGAGGAGTGGGAAGGACCGGGAGACGCCATGTACAGGGACTATCGCCGCATGCAGCGGAGCACGTTTTTGATCGCGCATATCATGCGCCGAGAGCAAGCCGTGCATAAAGAGATGGGACGTTGGATGCGCGTCATGGACCACTTGAGCGTTCACGTGGATACACCGGGTCCGGAAGAATTTGGTCTCGATTGCCATGACCTCAACTTGGAAAACGTGTTCGTGGACGAACGCGACCATACCAAGATCGTGTGTTTTAGGCGTTTGTTTCAGTTTTGGTGACATTTCGCTTATCGTATTTCCTTCCTGACAGACGTGCATCATTGATTGGGAGTCGACGACGACGCGGCCATTGTGGGCTTGTGCACACCTTCCCGCATTCGTCCATACAAGCCCATTCACGTCCAGGCTGTTCCGTGACGTCGTCGTGTCGATCGCACTTTCCAAGGCATCCAAGAACGGACCTCGACCCGACCTCGCCGAGATAGCCAAGGAGTGGCTACACTACGAGGCCATTGGAGCGCGGCTGCGGCTTGCCCATCGCTGTGCCGAGTGGGACGGATGGGAAGAAGGGCTTGTTGAAAGCATCCTGGGACCAGAGGAACATGAAGAGGAATGGTTCAAGGACGTTGACTCGACCGTCGAGGGCTCTGAGATGCCGAGTGCGTCGTCGCGTCCAGGCAAAGGGGGCTTTGAAAGCGATGCGAGTCGCTACGGGGCGGCGATGTCAGAACCATGCTTGGAGGCACTTCAGGCGGCGACACTGACAAGTCGGAAGAAGGTGGGGCAGTTGCCATTGAAGCGGGCCAAGGAACGGGAGCGGACCTTGACGACCACGGGGGACATTTGCGGTGGGCGAGGTGGGGAGCTAGGTCGACGACTGGAGGCGTGGTTGAGCGTCAACGGGCACGGACGGCTCTGGGACGGGGAAGGTCAGGAGGCTTATGAGGCCGAAGTCGAGTGAGGATGTATATGGTGTGCGTGTGTGGGAAGATGTTCTTTTTATTGTGAATCATTGATCATTGGATATGTTTTCATTCTGGAGATACTTATGGTTTGTGGGTCTGTCCTTGATCTGGATCTTGTATAGTATGTGAAATCAAGGTGATACTTGAGGGACACTCTGAAAAGATCCATGTAATCAACTACTTACATCAGTTCCTGGCTTAGAAGGAGCCTGGTTTGCCATCAGGAAATTGGTGATATAATGGTATGCCCAGCGAGATATTGATGATGTACATATACACAATAGAATAGGCTTGAGATCTATATGGATCTCTTTAAAGAGAATCTGTATCTGTCAAGTCTGATTCCTTCAGGCTCATGTCTGATGGATCCAGGGGGGTAAAAGTGAACTCTGGGATGAAAGGGACAAGGATGGACTGTGTCATATCCATGACAACTCCAGTCCTCTGAGCACCAACTCCACTCATACCTCCAGTGTGTTTACACCACATATGCATCTCCATTCCTCCGGACCTCTGTATATATATCATGTCATGTCTTTGTTGTCTATTTAGTTAGATCTCATGCTCTGTACCTTTCCCCATCACTGTGCAGCTCTGGTTCATAGATTCCTGATCTCCATTCCATTACTCATCCTTATGACTTTGTTACAAATCCAATGCACTCCATAGTATATATACTGTACCATCTCTGCTGTACATATCTCCAGTTGTAATATTGAATTGAGTACTTGATGTTCTCTCCTTGATCAGCTTGATGCTTGGCTCTCTGCTGAACTCCAATGGATATCTCAATCCTCCTCTGAGTCTAGATGACTCATCTCTGCACCTCCAACCCTCCACAAATACAGGACCACAACACCAAGACTTGGATAGTGGTGCACCACATAAGGTGAAGCCAAGGTCCTACCAATACCTCCGGAGTTCTGGAGTTATACCAGAATTCACACACACAGCTCTAATAGTATATTACAACTCCATACTGTTCAAGTCTCCTGTCCTTGTACTTATGTCTATCTTCACTTCCTGCTCTCAGTCCTCCCATGCCTCTGGCACAACCTTCCCTCTGTCCTCTTGTTATCACTCCCTTAGTGTCTTCACCAATTGTCACTGAAACCTAGAGCCTATCACTGAGTTCCAAAGTTTCTCTGCATGACATGTCCCTCTGTCTGCATCTCAAGCATGCATCATGCCAACTCTGTCCACTCCAAGCATGCATGCTGCAACATCCAGACACTCTCCCTGTACCCCTTCCACCCATAGTTACTCCAGAGCTCTGGACCAGCCAGGAGTTGTTCCTTCCAATGGTGAATCCAACTCCTCTGGTGACAACTCTGACAAGTCTGTCCCTCAAGATGCAATGAGCACCCTGGCATGTGCCATTCATGCCCTCAATTGCTCCACTTGTCATTCCTCCTCCCCCTGTTTCTTCAACCACACCAAGGTCAGAGAATGTTACAATCATCTAATCTATAGTATATGAACATCCCACATTGCTTCCATGCACTACAATTACTCTAGAAACTCTACATGCAAACCTAGACTCTATGATACAAAAACTCTATGCATGACCCCACAACCCTATCCATGCACAAGGTATGACATCATATGCATTCTAGACTGCCCTAGATTATTCTATGTATTACCCATTACCCTTACCCTTCACCACACTCTTAAACCTATTCATATATGATCTTCCATTCTTCCACAGCCTTGCTGTCAAAATGTAACACCTCCAATCTCTGGTCATCTCTGAGGTTGTCTACTGCAACTCTGAGGTTGACATGCACCAAGTCCCTCAACTCCACTCCAGAGCATCTTGGAATTGACCATTCTACCCAGTAATGTCCCTTTCTGTCTTTGAACCTCATTTATCCTATTCCAGACATTATATCGGAGTTACATTGGAGTTCAAGAGCTCTAATCTCCATCACTATTTAGTCAGTCTGGTTTTGTCATCTCTCCCTCAGTTATTCTGCCACTCTAGTGCAACACTGAGGTTAGTTCTTTAGCTACACTAGCTCCTTTTTACTTATGTCTGTAGTCTGGGTACTTCTACCCCTTCATAGTGCACACATTTTGACACTTGCACATTGGGCATGTACAAGGCTGTAGCAAGCTTCCATTTTATCTCTATTATATTAGATATGTACATGCACAGACATCATGGACATCTTAGATTAGTGTACAATATGTACAAACTTCCATGTAGTATATAAAGGACATGAATAAAGCCATCAAAGGACAGTCTTGTCCTCTTAATGTTTCCTCAGCATCAAAGACATTGACTCATTCATCCCCTTGACTATTGAGTGACCTAGAGCCTTTAGTGGTTCTAAGTTGTTTCAGAGAACCTGACCAGTTTGATGGGTCTGACCCACACAAACTCCAGACATTCTTGACCCAATGCAAACACCAATTCCAGAACCATCTGAAAGCCTTCTGCTCTGATCACATCAAAGTCACATATGTGCAGTCTTACCTCAAAGGAATGGCATTAGAATGGTTTGAACCTGACCTCCTCCTAACAGCTACCTTCAAACTCCAGCCTCTCTGGACGAACAACTACAACAAGTTTGTCCTTGAGCTCCAGACCAATTTCAGACCTCACAACCCCATCAGAGATGTGGTGTAAAATAGCAAAAGGACTCTGGAATGTAGTTCTATGCAAGAAATAGTGGTGCAAGTGTAGATCTTGACCCAAGGGGATTGAAAAGAGAGGAAAAAGAAGAGGACTGTAGGAAAGGCTTACTAGATGTTCACAGAACACTGGAAAACTCGAGTCTGGCTTTCCCCCAATTGGTAGGGCTAGGAAACCAACTATATTTGCAGGACTTGAGGGGAACTTGAAGGGAAATGTAGGAAAAAGTCTAGGAAACCGGACTTAAAGACTTAGGAATGATGGTAGTAGCTTGCACACTGTCTAGAAACTAATTCCTAGATACAAAAGTCTAATCTGGGCATATTCAAATGAAGTACAGTAAAGGAAACATAAAAAGAACAAAAACCCAACTGAACCTGGAGTGTAGGAACAGGTTCTGAGGTGTGGGAACACTGGGTCTGGTGTGTGGGAACTTGGGTCTGGATATCAGGTTCAAAACTAACCTTCAGACTTCAACTTGGTTGACTTGGGTTGGGACAAATGGCAGCAGGGTGATCTCAGATTTGACAGGAGCACAGGATAGGGGCTATCAGACTGTGGGAAAACTCCGGACATCACTGTAGAGAACTCTGGTTTTCTACAGCAGAGCATTAGCTTGATCAACTGTCAATGAAGGACTCTCAATGTGTCAACAAGTACATTGTTAAATTCAATAAGATTGCCTCTCAACTTTGAGATTACAGAAATGGTGCCCTCTGGCACCATTTCTACAATGGACTCCCAGCCTGCATCAAAGACAAGATCACTCACATTGGAAAACTGTCCACACTCTCTGAACTCTGTCTCCTCACCTATGACATTGATGCCTGCTACTGGAAGCATCAATCTGAGATCAATCACAAGGCAAAGTCCTCCATCCCATCATTTTCCTCCACCAAGCCCTTCACATCCACCTCCAGCTCCATGCCTGTTATCTCCACTCCTGTTCCCACTTCCATTCCCTCCAATCTGTCCTTTAACAATCCCAACCTCTCTGATGACTTTGTTGAGTCTGACAATGAGGACCTCCCAGACTTCCCTGTATCTCCAGAAATCAAATCAGAGGCTTCCAGCCTAGAGGTGCACAAATAGTGTACTGCATTGCTACACACAATCAGGGAAGCATTTCTTGATTCATGCATCAAGAAAGCGATCAAAATGTGTCTGTTTCCTCTGTTTCCTCTGTCCTCCATACTCTGCTCCTACTCTGTCTCTATTTCATCCTCTGTCTTGGTCATTCCCTCATTTCCTCTTACAGATGCTATTACTCTGTTGACATTTTATGTCACCCCATTGGATGAAATCCTTTTGATTTACTTAACACCACTAACTTCCCTGCTTCAATCTGTTGATTGACAGGGCCATGAGCAGTATCTTTATTCTGGTCACTTGTACACTGAGCAACAAAACTGTCCCAATGTTGAACATATTTTGATTGTTGAGTGAATATCTGGCAATCTGTTGATCCTAGACTATTAACCTCAGATACCATTACATTCATGCCAGCCCCCATGAGCTTATTTCTGTAGCCTCTGGACCCTGTCCTCCAGCTGACCCCAGGATTATGCCACCTCCAATACACCCTGTTTCCCACTCTGTTCCTGTCTGCTCTGCTCCATGCACCTCTGGTGATCTGGTTGCTATAAGCCCTCAGATCTACAGTCCTCTTTCTGCCTCCTTTACCCTCTGCATCATGGCCATTTCCTTTGTCTCCTTCTCTTTGGCCTCTAAAGTTGCTATGCATTTGAGGTTGAATTATTCCCTCAGTTCATTTGCAGGGCTTTGATCTTAGAAATCACCCTCCAACACCTCTGGTATCTCTGTACTCTGGTAAACTCCCATTCTTTTACCATTTTCATTGCTGTTGATGCTGGAATGTCGATCTAAATAGGAGAATAGTGACCCTGTCCTTCTGGTTTCTGTTCTCCACTCATCTCCTGTTCCACCTCATTTCTTCATCCTTTCCTCAGTTCTAGTTGCTGTGCATCAGATGTTGAGTTTCTCCATCTGTTTATTTGCAGGACTATTCCTTGGGTTATCAGATCTCCACACCTTTGAATCTCACTCCAGTGAAAAGCATCACATTCTGTGCCAACTACAGGCACAACACTACATTACTCCTCATACTTCAATGATGAATTGTTCTCCACTCCCTTTGCTTCCTCCCTCACCAACTCTGCCAACTCCTTCACCACATTCCATTCATCTTCCTCATCATCCAACCTTACCTCCATTGCTCTGTATGCCTCCTCTGTCTTCAACTCAATGAGTCACTCCAGAAGATAGTTCTGCATGTTGAGGCACCTGTTCAGGCCCCTGACTGCAGACTGAATTTCATGGATTGCTACAGTGACTGTGCTCCCCTCTGTCTCACCCTTTGACTTTTTTACCTCTGTTTGCATCTTCTTCTGAGGCTGCTCTGACCCCTTCACCTTCTTCCTCCACTTCTGCTTCACTTTCTTCTCTCCAATCCACTCACACTTGACTTTCACATCTTGGCACACCATGCACAATGTGAACTTATCCATTCTGACCTCACAGTCAAGACTGTGGTCCTCATACCTTCAATACTCTGCAAGGGCATTCACCTGCTTCTTTTCTTTTCTGGAGCTCTGCTCTACCTACATCTGACACCCTCTAAGTCAGTCACCTCTGTGCTGATGACTGACCCACTCACCAATCTCTGGGCCTCCTTGCCCACCCACCTCATGGCTTTCTTCACCACCCTTGTGGACTTCTTCACCACCCTCCATGCCTCTACCTCCACTTCTGGCATGCCTTTTCCTCTGCCTTTTGGTGAGCTTCCTCCTTCACTTTTCAGTGTGCCTCCTCTTTCCTCTTTGCTTTCATCTGCCTCCTCTGCTTGATGGCCTTTGCTTTCCACATTGCATTGTCATTGTCTTTGGACTCTGCAAGATGCACAGTGGGCCAAGTTTTGATGTTGTTGATATCAGACATGGTAGTGGTTCAAGATTAAGCCATGTTCCAACTCTGCTAAGACTTTATACCCTCTTTTGAACTCCAAAGCTGATCAACTCTGTATTGTCCTAATGGCATTCAGGGATTCAGGCCTTAAGAGGGGAACACTATCATATCCATGACAACTCCAGTCCTCTGAACACCAACTCTGCTCATACCTTTGGTGTGTTTACACCACATATGCATCTTCATTTCTTTGGATCTCTGTATATATATCATGTTATGTCTTTGTTCTCTATTTAGTTAGATCTCATGCTCTGTACCTTTCCCTGTTCCTGTGCAGCACAGATCCAGTGAACTGCACAACCAGCATGCAGCTCAGATTCATAGATTTCTGACCTCTATTCCATTACTCATTCTTATGACTTTGTTACAAATCTGATGCACACTGTAGTATATATACTGTACCATCTCCACTGTACATATCTCCAGTCATAATATCAAATTGAGTACTCAATGTTCTCTCCTTGATCAGCTTGATACTCAGCTCTCTGCTGAACTTTGACAGATATCTCAATCCTCCTTTGAGTTTAGGCAACTCATCTCTGCATCTCTGACCCTCTGCAAATACAGGACTACAACACTGAGACTTGGATAGTGGTGCCACATAAGGTGAAGCCAAGGTCCTACCAATACCTCTGGAGTTCACCTGCATGGCTCTAATAGACTGGAGATCTAATGGAGATAGAGCAGAGTACCATATAAAGGTGACAAAGGCACAGTAATTGGGTATGGGGGCAAGGATTTAGTACAGGACATCATGTGTCATGCCCTTGCTCAATGTCTGGATCCTCATTTTAAAGGTAGAAGAAACATAATGAAGAGAAGGTACATAACTGTCATATCCTGAATCCAACTGATCCAATTTTGACCCCTAAAACCCACTCCAACCCCTATGTCTTCTCTACTCCTCCAGTCACAACACTGTAACAATTTTGAAATGCTCTTGAGTATTTCAGTATGTTTCTGTCATATCTGTGACAACTCCGGTACCTCCAGAACCAACTCTGCTCATATCTCCAGTGAGAACTCACCAATTATGCACTCTCATAACTTCAGATCTCTGTATATATCTCACATGACTCCCTTGTCCCTTATTTAGTTAGTTCTCATGCTTTGTACCTTCCTCTGATCCTGTGCAGCACAGCTCTGGTGAACTGCGCACCCAGTGCACTGCTCTGGTTATGTCCTTCTCTGATCTCCATATTATCAATCAGATATGTACATACTTACTCATCTGTCTCCTCTGTAGTATATATAGTGTACAAACCCTCTGTAACAACTTCAGTCATGATATCGAATAGACTAGACGTCCTCCAATACTCAGCTTGATGCCAGACTCCCATTGTAATCCAACAGTAATCCTCCTTTCTCTCCAAGTCACTCTGACTCATCTCCGCACCTCTGAACTCTCTGACAAATACAGGACCACACACCAAGACTTGAATAGTGGTGCACCACATAAGGTGAAGCCAAGGTCCTACCAATATCTCCGGAGTTCTGGAGATACACCAGAGTTTGTCCACATGGCTCTCACAGTTTCCTTAGGCCTTTATGATATTTTATATTTAGTATTAGTTTTACTTCTGACTATTTATAGCTGTGCAGCACAGCTTCAGCTTGTATATCAACTGAAACATAGCTCTGGCAAATACTTACCTGATATTCCTCTGACATACATAAGTATATAAAGGCTCTGTATCATGTACATAGATACTTAGCCTGAATATAGACTTAGTGTCATATTCATCCTGAACACACCTCTCTACACCTCTGCATAGAACTCTGATTCTGTCCTTGTCATCTCTGGTCACCTCCGATTGAATCCAATGAACATCACTCAAGGACTGACTTGGATGTCTGATGTTAGACATTGTATTCCTGTTGGACTCCCTCCCATTGGTTCAGATCTTGACACAGGTTACCCCCTTCTCCATTTTCTATTCCTATGCTAAACCATATGATCCCTCTCCATTCCATTCTTATTTCCTATGCCCTACGAACACTGCCTGTCAGTCCTTCATGTTCTCTGATCATTCCTGTACCTTGTCCATATGTTACTTACATTCTCCATTCTGTGCTTCGATCTGATCCCTTTGTATATAAACCTGAGACCTCTGCATGTACTCCTTAGTTTGAATATCAACTAAGTTTCCTCCCCTTGAGTTCCTTCTCTCTCTAAGTCTCTCCTCTGCTCTATCTCTCTCCTCTCTCTTGCCTCTTCTCCTGAGGGCTGGACTTGAGCAAGGGTGCAACACATACATTCTGCACCAATGCCCTCATACCTCTGCACCTCTGTTCTCCATCTTCGTCAGACCTCTGGTCCACCTTTGCCCTTTTCTCCCTTTTCTCTTCAGACCTCTGCTGAACTTGAGCCTGAAGGATCTGGACTTGACAGTATATTCAAACTCAATCTTGCTCACTATCTATCATCTCCATGTCCTACACTAGAACTACTCACTCCAGGTTCTTAGAGGGCACCTTCAAAAGCTCTCACAATATCCCTGGAGAATTTATCAGTTTCACCACTTGTAATCCTGTCCCCTCTGTATCACAAATCTTCAGATGATACTCCATCCTCACTGTGCTTCCCCCAGATACCTCTGCAGATGACAATTGTTTTGAGAAGCTACATGACAACTCCAAAGCCACCCAGACCCTTCAAGAATCTCGACCCCTGGAGGCTGGAGACCTCAGAGACCCCAGTCCTCCTGATCTGGGAAATGGTGATGATGATTCCCCTAGCTCTGACAACAATTCCACTCATTTCTCCAAACTCACAGATATTGACCACAACCTCTATGAAGATCCTAATGTGGTTCCCCTGGCCTTCGAACCCTTCATGCAACTAGCAGAAGCAATTAGGGATATGACCAGGGCTGTGATCTGCCACAAGGATAACTCCAAGTCCTCGAAAACCAAGATTCAAGAGCCTGATCTGTTTGATGAAATGGATCTGAAGAAGCTCCAGCCTTTCATAGTTCAAAGTGAATTAAACTTTCAAGCCAACCCAAAGTCCTTCTGAAAGGATAGGATCAAGGTAATGTTCGCTCAATCATACCTCAAAGGAGTAGTGTTGGACTATTTCGAACCAGACTTACTCAGAGCAGAACCTACTCACCTCTGACCCCATTGGATGGATGTCTGGCAGACATTTCTATATGAGCTGCAGTCCAACTTCAGACCTCATGATCTCATTGCTGATGCAGAGGCACAACTCGAACATCTACAGATGAAGGATTCCCAGCACATTATGCACTACATAGTCAAATGAAATTGCCTTGTGAGCCAAGTCCAAGACTGAGACCACAAAGCCCTCTGCCAGAACTTCTACAATGGACTTCCAGATCAGATCAAGGATGAATCTCATGCCAAGGCAAGTCCAATAATCTGTATGACCTCCATGCCATGGCCCAACAGATTGATCACCACTATTGAGAGCAAAAGGATGAGTTGTCCTGAGCCTTCAAGGCTGCTTCATCAAGCTCCACTGGTCAGGCCTTCTCCTCCAAACACTCCACACCCTCTACATATACCTCCACATCCACCTCTGGCAACAACAAACCCAAGGACGATAAGTCTAAGGGTTCCTTCTCCCCATCTACCTCCAGCTTTTCCAGAGCTGCTAAGTTCACTGAGGAAAACAGCAGTACCTCTGATTCCATCTTGTCAAAGCTTGGCAAGGATGGCAAGCACCTTCTGAAAGAACACCAGCATTGACTTCACCTCAACCTCTGCTTGTTCTGCAGACAGAAAGGGCACTCTACCAAGGATTGTCCTTGGTCTACCTCTAGGAAATTGAAGGCTCGAGCCACCTCCGCAACTCTGGCTGCTCTGCCCAAGACTTCTGCTTCTCCAGAGGCAAAAAAATAGAGTGTGACTTCTGTGGAACTACATGGGCCAGGAGTCACATTGATCCTGACCGTGTCCTACAGAAACTCCACCTTAATGCATTCACTCTCTCCAATCTCAATTCTCTCCATCTGATAGTATCTATTTCTCTGTTTAATTTGTCCTCCGTTCCTGCACTTATTGACTCTGGTTCCACTCATTGTTTTATCCACTCCAATTTTGTAGAAAAACATAAAATACCTAAGTACTCCATTCCTCTGATTTCTCTCTGATACATTTTATGTAACCTCATTGGATTCCTCATGCATAATTGTTCTAGGTCACAGCTGGCTCACCTGCTACAATTCATTGATTGATTGGATACTGGGCAGCATCTCATTCTGAACTTCTGCAGAGGGAATGCCACCCCCCATGTCACCCTCTGTGTCTCTCTCCAAACCCCTACCCCCTACTCTGAACTCCAAACCTTTCCTTCCCAAGACAACACCTCCTGCTTTACCCCAAGCCTCTGGCCTCACTTTTCCATCCATTTCCTTTGTCAACATGGTTGCCTATCACAGGGCCTGCAAGATGAAAGGTTTCATCTTCTTCACTCTCTCCCTTTGAGACCTCTCTGACAGTACTTCAGCATGATCTGCCTCCATCTTCAATGATCCTGAAACTCCTCCAGACCTCTCCAATGTTTCCTCAGAATATCACAATCTCACTGACATCTTCAGTAAAAAGAAGGCAGACATGCTTGCCCCTCATCAACCCTTCAATCTCAAGATTGATTTAGAGGAAGGTGCCAAGCCTCCAATCAGACATCTCTATTCCCTTTCCCTGACTGAACAGGAGTACCTCAAGGACTTTCTGGACAAACATCTTCATATTGGTTTCATCTGACATTCCTCTTCCCCTCATGCAGCCCCTGTACTCTTCATCTGCAAGAAGGATGAATCCCTCCACTTGTGTGTCGACTTCTGAGGTCTCAACAAGATCACCAAGAAAGACTGTTATCCACTTCCCTGCACCTCTGGCCTCCTTGAAGCCCCTAGCAGAGCAAAAATCTACACCAAGCTTGACCTCCAGCACACATGCCATCTTGTCCACATTGCCAAAGAAGACAAGTGGAAGACCACATTCCACATCTTCTATGGCTCATATGAATGGTTAGTCATGCCCTTCAGTCTCACCAACACTCTGGCTGCCTTTCAGCATTTCATCAACTCAATTTTCACTGATATGCTGGACATTTCCATAGTGATCTACCTTGATGACATCCTTATTTACTCCACTGACATCACTTCACATTGGAAGAATGTCTGAGAGGTTCTCCAACAACTCCATGCAAATGGCCTCTATCTCAAACTGGAGAAATGTGAATGGCACATGAAGTCCATTGAGTACCTCAGATACATCCTCTCTCCCACTGGGCTTACAATGGCCTCCAACAAGATAAAAACTATTCTGGATTGGCCAGAACTCTGGAAGATCAAGAACATTCAATCCTTCCTAGGGTTCATGAATTTCTATCGCAGGTTCATCCACAACTACTCTGACATTGTGGTTCTCCTCACCTGTCTCACTCACAAAGGAGTTCCTTGAAACTTCTCCAACAACTGTTGCAAATCCTTCAACTGCCTCAAGAATACATTCACTTCAGCTCCAGTCCTTGTCCATTGGACTCCGGATGCTCTGATTACTGTCAAAACTGATGCCTTCAACTATGCCATCACTGGCATCATCTCCATTCGCTGCTCTGACAATATTCACCTCATAGTGTTCTATTCCCAGATGCTCACCAGAGCAGAACTCAACTATGACACTCATGACAAGGAGCTGCTGGCAATTTATGAGGTGTTCAGGAATTGGTGGCATTACCTTGAAGGCTCCACAACTCTGATTGATGTCATCACAGACCACAAAAATCTAGAATATTTTTCCTCCACAAAACTTCTCATCCACTGACAAGCACGCTGGTCTGAGTACCTCTGCCAGTTTAACCTTGCAGTCCATACCATCCTGGTAAGCTAACTAGACATTGGGATGTCTACCCAAAAAAGGGGAATATGGACTATACTTGTGTCAATCCTGATAATCTTCAATCCATTTTCACTCCTGAGCAGCTTGCTACATCCCTTTGAGCTTCTTACCTCACTGTTCTGACACTCTGAGCCTCTTTTCTGGTCAACATCAAGCAACTCTGCTCTGACATCCTGTCCTCCCTCCCCAATGATCCAGTCTCAGCTTCCCTCCTTTCCTCTGACTCCACTAACAACAAATGATGGACTGTATCCAATGATGGATTCATCCTCTGTGATAACCACATCTACATCCCCAAAGCTAATGACCTCCATCTCCAAGTCTTCCAATATTTCTATAATCATCCTGCTGCAGGCCACTTTGGACAAAACCAGACATTAGAGCTCATCTGGTGTGAATATACATGGCCTGGCATCAGGATGTTTGTCAACAACTATGTCCACTTCTGCACTGCTTGTGCCCATGCAAAAGTCCTAAGACATCACCCCTACAGTCTCCTGAAACAGCTTTCAGTTCTGGAGAAGCCACAGAACTCCATCTCCATGTATTTCATTGAGCAACTCCCTTCCTCCGATGAATTTATGGCCATCCTAGTCACCATAGATAGGCTCTCCAAGCAAGCCATCTTTATTTCTACCCATGATATCATCACTTCCTCTGACCTAGCCAAACTGTTCCTAATAAATGTGTTCAGTAAGCATGGAGTCCCCTCACATGTCACCTCTAATCAGGGCTCTGAGTTCATATCCCACTTCTTCTGCTTCCTAGGTAAAGCTCTCAACATGTGACTCCACTTCACCTCCAGGTATCATCTGGAAGGAGATGGTCAAATGGAGTGCACAAATCAGACACTCAAGCAGTACCTTTGGATTTACTGCAACTACCAACAGGACAATTGGTTGAACCTCCCACTCACTGAATTTGCATACAACAACACTCCAAGTGCAACAACTGGAGTATCTCCCTTCTTTGCCAATAAGGGCTATCACCCAAACTTCTCCATCTACACTGATCGTGATCTCACCTCCTTCACAGCCCAATCATACATCGTGGACTTAGATCAACTCCACAAGTTCCTCCGATCAGAGATGACAGAAGCTCAAAAGCAATATCAAGGCCCTGCTGACACTAAATGAAGTCCTGCACTGGACATCAAGATTGGAGATCAAGTATATGTGAAAGTGAAGTACCTCCAATCTATCCAACCCTCTCTGAAGCTCTCTGATAAAAACCTTAGTCCTTTCCTTATTATTGCTAAACCTGGTATCCATTCATTTACTTTACAATTACCTGATTCGCTATGCTCAGTACATCTAGTCTTTCATGTCTCTCAGCTAGAACCTTCCATTCCAAATGTTATTCTAAACTATGTCCAATCTCCACCACCTCCAATTGAGGTTGATGGAGAACCCAAGTATGAGATCAAGGAGATCCTAGACTCCAAGATTGATCAGAAAAGGTGTCATTGCCAACTCCTGTATTTGGTCCATTGGCTTGGCTACCAGGGAACAGATGACAAGACTTCCTGGCTTCCTGCCACAGAGTTGGGTAATGCCTCAAAGCTACTTCAGGACTTCCATCAGAAGTACTCAGAGAAGCCTGGACCTCTTCCTGACTAACTCATCCGATGTTCCATTTTCCTTCCTTCTTTTACTTTATTACTCCATTTCACTCCCTTCCAAAAAGCATGATATACATTCAAAAAAGAAAAAGAAAGAAAAACTATGCTATCTATGCCCCTCTGTCTACTTCTTTCTCCTCCTCCTCCCAATCTCCAATGTTACTCTCACTTCCTTCCTTCTCTTCACCACCTCTGCTTCAATCCCCTTCTTCTCTGTCCTCTTCTCCTCCTTCTCTGTCTGCATCCCTGCCTTGTGGGACTCTCTTCCCTGTGCCCACATTCCCTCTGTGATTACTCTGAGGTGCTCTGCAATCTCACAGAGCACCCTGAGAAGTGCTGTGTCAGTCCCTTCACCTGACCACAATGGCCCTGCCTGGATCTCCACCACAGGCTTCACCCGCTTCCTTCGCAACTCTGGCATGTTCACCACCTCCTCTGCCCTTGTGCATGTAATGTGCACTCTCACACACCCCATGCATGCTGTTTTCTTCATATCCAATGGCAGCATGCAAGTATTCCCATGCCTCTGGCACTGGTCACACCTGTCTGCCTCCTGCTCCTTCCACTTCCACTTTCTGCCAGCCTGCTCCTCTGTGTCGAACCCAAGCTCAATCAGGCTGTCCTACTTACTGTGGTCAGCTCTGTTACCACCCATACAGACCACTTACCTTGTGACCTGTGGCCTACTGTAGGAGACTCAAGCTCCCTACAGTGACATTCCCACTTCCTCTGAGTATTCGTCCATTCTCTGAGTTCCTCCGAAGTCCTCCACTGCTCCTCTGAGAGTCACAGGCCATTTTCTCGAGTCAGAACTCTGACCTCCGGAGGACTGGACCTTTGTTTCCACACTTCAGACGAATCATCCGTGAGTCAGAGTTGTGTTTCCTCATTGGGATATTACCTTATTTAGTGTCTACATTCGTTCCTTGATGTTTCCTTTTGATTCACAGTCTCGGGAATACCCAGACTTAAAAGTTTGTGCATAGAACTTAGTTCTACAAGCGAATTACCACCATCCACCATCAGTTCTAAGTCTCCGAGTTCAATTTCCCTCATTTCCCCTAAACTCCAGTCAAGTCCTGCAACTCCTGCCAACTCCTGTCAACTCCATAGTTGATTCCTTAGCCCTACCGAACAGGGAGGAATCAGACTCTTATTTTCCAGCTCTCTCAGGACATCAGTGAGCCATTCCTATTTGCCCTCACTCACTTTCTTTCTCTCTTTGCAATCCCCTGGGTCGAGAACTACACTTGCACCCTTTTCATTAGCTTAGGAGTTCCACTTCAGAGTTCCTAGAAGTTTTACACTGCTTCTTCTCCTTCTGCTCCTTTGCAGCCTTTCACCTCGCCTCTGCCTCTTTCTTCTTCTGGCACTCTGCATGCTTGTCTGCCTCCTGGGCCTCCCACTCCTTCATCATATGCTCCTCATGCTCTCTCCATGCCCACTCCTCCACCTTGTGTCTGTGATGTGCCACCTGCTCCTGCTCCTTGTGGCATTGAGCTGTGGTGAGCTGGGTCTGGAGCTTGGCCACCTTGTTGTCAACCAGACTTCCTTTGTGGCTACTTGACATGTTGTTTGAGTTCAGGAATTGTATGAACTCCAATCCATTTTTACAGTGCCACAAATTCAAATCCTGTTGGGTGCTCCTGAATTGTCCATGAATTTCACAAAGCCATTGTTGAACAATAGGTGAGTCTTATGTACATTGTTCTGGGCCTCATTGGCCCTAATTGGGGGGCACTGTCATATCCATCCCAAACACCTTCCTACACCTTCACATAGAACTCTGATTCTGTCCTCGTCATCTCTGGTCACCTCTGATCAGACCCAATGAACATCACTCAAGGACTGACTGGATGTCTGACGTCAGACATCATATTCCCATTGGACTCCCTTCCACTGGTCCAGATCTTGACACAGGTTACCCCCTTCTCCATTTTCTATTCCTATGCTAAACCATATGATCTCTCTCCATTCCATTCTTATTTCCTATGCCCTATGAACACTGCCTGTTGGTCCTTCATGTTCTCCAATCATTCCTGTACCTTGTTCATATGTTACTTACATTCTCTGTTCCATGCTCCAATCCAATCCCTTTGTATATAAATCTGAGACCTCCATATGTACTCCTTAGTTTGAATATTAACTAAGTTTTCTTCTCTTGAGTCCCCTCTCTCTTTAAGTCTCTCATCTGCTCTATCTCTCTCCTCTCTCTTGCCTCTTCTCCTGAGGGCTGGACTTGAGCAAGGGTGCAACACTTATGTCCTGTGCCAATGCCCTTGTACCTTCACACCTCTGTTCCCCATCTCTGTCAGACCTCCAGTTCACCTCTGTCCTTTTCTTCTTTTTCCCTTTGGACCTCCACTGGACTTGAGCCTGGAGGATCTGGACTTGACACTTAGATGACTTAGACAATCATCATATCTATTTCTAAGCATACTCTAAACCTCCAAATATCTTCTGATATCCCTATGTTACCTCTATCTCCATATGGCCTTCTCTGTTTATCTCCAGCAAACTCTGCTTCCTTCATCAGACCTCTTGTAATTGATCTGGATCTTATTTATCTTTTATGTCTCTTGTTTCTAGACCCTATGAACAACCATATGAAACGTGTACCATATGTACATTTCATTCTTCATCCCTATTACCTATATATATCACCTCTTGGTGCTCTATAACCTCTGATTTATTGTAGTACCTTTATGTATGCTCTCTTCATTCTCTGCTCCAGACTCTAATCTAACCTGGTAGTATATAAGCCCTGTAGTTCCTTCTTTGTACTTTAGTTTGAGTATTGATGTTAAGTCTTACTTCTCCAGACTTGAAGTTTTCTTATTTCTTACTTCCTCCTCCTCATTTTCTTCCTATTTCTGAAATGAGGACCTGGATGATAAGCAAGGGTGTGACATATAAGTCCTGTGCCAAGTCCTCATCTTTCTATCCCTTTGTCACCTCTGCATGTCACTTCACCTCATCTCAATTAGATCTCTGGTCCATCCTCCTTCCTTTTGCCCTGGAGTTGATCTCTATCTCTTGAACCTTTACCAGATGGAGTCTGGAGGAGAGCAATGACAACAACCTCCTGTCTTTTTCCAAACTCTTCTCCATTGTGTCTCTGACTAAGAAGGCTATGACAGTGCAAGGGTACAACACATAAGTTCTGCATCAAGCCTTTATCTCTCTGACATGCACTCCTCTAGACTTTGATTCATCTCTGATGTGCCTCTACTCTGGAGTTGTGCATTTTCCCCTCTGATCTCTGATCTTCAACTGAAGTTTGACTGGAGGAACCTGAGTCTTGACAGTAAGAAGATAAGGCTGAAATTAAATGGTGTTAAAAGAAGATGAGACTAAATTCATATTTATTTCAATAAATACAGGAGAAAATGACATAATTTATAATGTCATATTGGGATATCTAATGGAGAATGAAGACAGCATATGAAAAGATACAATAATGATTGGGGAAAATGTACAACTGAAGGACAATGTATATGTATAAGCACAAGAAATGAGAAATGAAATACAGATGTATCATGTGGATGAGCATAGAATAAAGGAATGAAGAAATACATGGATTAGAATCTCATTGAAAATCCTTGATCTCTGACCTACCTCCAGGTCTTCTCTTACCTCCAGGGGCCAATTCCATTGTGAAACAGCAACATCTGATACAGAGTTGTTGAGCTGGCACTAGACCTGAATGATACTTGTTGGCCTGGTCAAGTACTGTTCTATCCATAGTTGTGCATACCCTTTAACATTCCTTTGTACCTCTCTTAACATCACTATTTTTCTTGATATGCTGTCTTTCATTTTATTGTTTTGCTCTGATAAGTAGTTATACATCCTGACTTATTCTGGTTAGAGTAATTTGGAGATTATTGGAGGAGATGTAACTGTGTCTCTGCCCATTGATATTTAACTTTGCCTTCATCCTGCAATTCTCTCGGTTGTTTTTGCCACTTCTGGACAGTAGTTGAGTGGGCACTTCTGCCCTTTACTTAGTTTTCACAGATCTGATGTCTTCTTTGAATGAATCTAATGAGGATTTGACCTCTTTACTAGATAATTTACCATGGTCAATGAGTCAATAAATGATGTACATATAGTTGAAGTGTAGAGAAAGGATTTAATTAGTTAATAATATAGATTTCATAATGTATCTCTTATAAAACTTGATTGGATGTTGCTCAAGAAATCAACTATGCTTATACATATAAGCAGTTAGGGGACATTCTGATATGGTTAATCACTTGTCTTGATTGGTCTTACTTTGAATTAGGTCAGAATCTCATATTATCATGCTGTGAAGGGTTGTATAGTTGCATGGAGTGCATAGAGATGGTCTACCTCAATTAGGTTAAGGCTAGGCTGAAGAAAGGATTGCTCTGTGAATGTTGAATGCTTTGGGGAGATATGGAAGTGATGTAATTGCAAACAGGGAGTGTCAAGAGTGCAAGAGCTAAAGCTAAGTACTATGGATATGGATGAAAGCCTGCAGGGCTTTCCAGTTCACAACAGATCAGGAGGGGCAAGCTGCATACCTCAGGCTGTGCTAAAGGAGCCTGTTAATGCATGTAGTGGAGCTTAACCCTGACAAAAGGAGATAGGCATATCTCATCATGGGAAAGGAATGGTGTGGGATTGGAATTGGATTGGAAGAGGTTGAAGTTTATGTAGATATGGGGCTAGAATGAGAGCATGTTTTTGTAGATATCCAGTGAATGCTTTGCTAGACCAGCAGTTTATGGTTTTTACTACATTGAATGGGATATCTCTTAGTAGGTAGTGTAGAGTCCTGCTGATGCATAAGCTGTGATCCTTGAGGTTGAGTAGTTGATATTGTTTCACAAGTTCAGTGACATGTAATGTGACTTTAGTCTTGTTAAGGGATTGAAAGCCTTTTAAATAGTGCCAGATGAAGAAGTGATCATTGAGACTGGGAAAGTTGATGGAAAAATGATTGTTGATCCAGATGAGGAAGCTGGTTAGATGTGAAATGGAAGTGACTCATATAATCTTATCTGAAGGTGAGCACTTTGTTATGGGGATATGTAGCAATAGAACTTCTAACCTGTTGGAATCATCTTCAAGAGAGATGTGAGTGGGAGTGATGTGAAGGGAGGGGGGGGTGAGAATTTTTTGAGTGTGGAAATGATAAATTCATCCAGGCAAGAGAGGGAAAATAAGGGGGTGATGATACAGGCTAGAATAGCTGCATCTTTTGGAGAGTATAAATTCATGTACATAGGTTATAAAGAGGAGGAGTGTGTTGAATTTGAAGGGGATATGTTTCAGTCTTCATGAGAAGAGGGAGGTAAGGTGAAAGGTGCCTTCAAGGAGGGCTTAGATTTGAAGGAAATCTATGTTCCAGGGGTGCTGATATAGGAGATGCCAGGTGTTCAATTCAGCACTGAAATTAGAGAGAAAGAAGTCTGAATAGGAGCCTGCACATTCTGCTAGAAATGAGGTGAAAAGTGGTTGTGATATAGGGTACAGGGCATTCTCTGAAATATGGAATGTTGTGCTTCTGAGACATAATGGTCAATTCTGAGATTAAAGGATAAGGAATGGGCTGAAGATTCAATGAAAAAGGTGCAGAGCAACATGCAGAGGTAATGAAGGCATAGTGGAACAGAGAAGAGGTTGTGAGGGTAAGGACTTGGCACAGGACTTATGTATCATGCCCATGCTCAATGTTCAGGTTCTTATTTCAAAGACAAGGAGAACATAATGAAGAGGAGGTATAGAAGGAGGAAACTTTGTCAGAATCAAATGGAGTTTGGAGGAGTGAGACTTGATACAACAATATTTAAACTAGAGAATATTTAAGGAGATTATAGTACTTATATACTACAACATTGAATTGGAGTCCAGAACAGAGAATGAAGGAAGCATATGGAAAGGTAATGTAATATTTGGAGGTCATAGGGTGTTGAGAGGTGATGCACATAGGACTGAGGAATGATGAATGAAATATACATGTATCATATGGGAGTTCATAGAGTTGAGGAATAAAGAAATATAAAAGGGAAGAAGGTTCAAATCAATCAGAATAGATCTGATGGGAAAAAGAATATCTGATATCAGAGGTTTGATGAGAACTACATCAAAGTTCTTTGGAGGGGGTCAGAGATGGATCATAGGGGGTCATGTGGGGTCAGAGGTAGTGTAAGAAAGTTTAGAGGTATTTCAGGGGTGTAGAAATAGGACTAGGGATGGATATGACAGTGGTTTCCAATTAGAGCTGAGCTCTCAAGGTCCAAAGGTCAAAGTGTAAGGTCCACTATTGTTTGGTAGACAATGGAGTTGTTGATCCAGTGGATGACTTGGAAGAACCTGGCAGAGTTTGAACTTTTGTGGCACTGTATGTAAGACATATTTGTAGAACAACATGTCTTTCATCCACTACCATCATGTCTAGCAGCTGCAATAGCAGCCCATTCAACAATGAGATAAAGAAGCTGCAGGATCAGCTCACTGCAGTGCAATAAAGGTGCAAGCAAGAGTGAGCAGCATGTCAGAGGCATGAAGCAGAAGAATGCAAGAGGAGGAAGTGTGAGAAGCACAGGAAGCAACAGATGATGGAGTGCCACAGGATGAAGCTGGCACTGGCTAAGGCAAAGAGAAGGCTCCAGAAGGCAAAGGAGTAGAGGGTGAAGGAGATAGAAAAGGAAAAGGAAAAGAAGAAGGACTGGATGACCACTAATTAGGTGCATAGCATGTGAAGCCAACCAGCCACCAAACAGGGGTTGGCAGCTCACACTGAACACAAGAGAGAATGCACTAATAACTAGGCAAGCTAGGTGGGGCACTATACAGTGCACACTAGCAAGAGGTCTAGTAGAGGTCTAGGGTAGTCGACCAGAGATTGTGGTGACTGGGGATGCCACAAGAATTTATCTGAAGTTCTTGGGCTGTCTATTGGGTGGCTTATATGGTACAAGTAGTGTATGGTCCTCACTAGAGATGCTCAGAGTTGTACAGAAGGAACTACAAGCTACATGACCATTTCAGGTCATTCATATGGACATCAGAGGTTGTCATATCCCGGAATCCAACTGAGTCAACTCTGACCTCCGGAACCCAACTCCGCTCGTCCCTCTGGTGATTCCTCACCAATTATGCAACTCCGTAACTCCGGACCTCTCTTAGATTTACTTACGTATGTCTCTTGTTCCCTATTTAGTATAGTCTCACCCCTCTGTCTCCTCCAACGCTGTGTAGCACAGCTCTGGCCTGTTCCTGGCCCGGAGCACAGCTCCGGCATATGACCTCTCCGACTCCGTCTTACTTATCTACATAGCCCTCCGTTACTAATCCGCAGCCCTCTGACCTATATATACTCCGAACTATGTATGTAGATACTTTAGCCTGAATATCACATTAGACCACTCCTCCTAACATCTCTGGTTCCCTCCGATGCGTCTCCGACCAAGAAGGCCATGACAGTGCAAGGGCGCGACACACAAGTCCTGCGCCAAGCCTTCACCCCTCTGGATGCGATCCTCCGGGCTCTGGCCATCTCCGGCCATTTGATCCCCTTGACCTTCGATCTCCGACCGGAGTTTGAGCGGAGGAGATCCGGTCTTAACAGAGGTTCAATAAATCCCCAATCATGTGAAGGATACTCCTCATCATCAACAATTACTCCCATTTTCTCTGGATTCACTTTTTGAAAAAAAAAGAGCAATATCATCACAGTCTACAACCAGTGAAAAATAGAGATCTGAGCCTTTCTTCAGCACAAAATAGGATTGGAGGAGCTCTTCAATACACACATTCAATTTCTCCAAAGCAACCAGGGTGAAGAATATACCAGCCAGGAGTTCTGCACCCCAACTTCATCTTAATGGAACCTCACATGAAACATCTGCTCCACATAGCCTGGAGCAAAATGACCTAGCTGAGTAAATGAACCAAACTTTTTTCACCATCAAAACCTCAATGCTTGAGGATTCAAACCCTCCAAAGTCCATCTGAGCAGATGCCTTGGCAAATGCCACATATGTCTCTACTCAAAGCCTGACCTCTGTGCTTGAAGGAGCAAATCCCTGCCAAACTCTGTTGAGTCATATCATTAACCCCACCATCTTCTGCACCTTCAGAAGCATTACATATGCCCTTATCTCAAAAGACAAACAGAATGGAAAGTTTCAACCACATGCCAGGAGATGCATCATGTTTGTATACCTATGAACAGCAGTTATACAAGCTACTAGACATTGAATGCCAAACTGTAATTTTGAACTGCCACATAATGTTTGATGAGTCCACATGAATCTCTGATGCAGATGCACTCCCTTGAAAATCAGTGATGCACACTGGACAGTGGAAGGGACTTGTTTCAGATCAACCAGTGCATGTGGATGATGAGAATAGAGACAACAAAGATGACTCAAGGTCAGTGGAAGTAGCTGCCTCTGAATCTAGAGATGAACCTGATTCCAGAGCAATGGGAGCACTGGGTAATTCAGAGAATGAGATGAAAGCCCTGACTGAAACTTTCAAAATCAGAGTGGAGCAATTACCTCATGCCTGATCTCCTTTCCCTGCATGCATCATAGCCAGAGTATGCTAGAGCATCCAAGCTCAAAAACCTGCAGATAAAAATCATGACTACCAGTGCACATTGAATGAAGAAAGCTCACAGAGATCCAAATCTCAACAGGAGCAGCCTGACACTCCACCTGATGGAGCATCAGAGAACACTCCAGAACATAATGACATGCACAGAGCATTCTTCATTTCCAAGGATGACATCTGAAATCACATATTTGCTGGGACCACACAAGCAATGACTAGAAAGATGCTCTCTACATCCATTTCAGATGCTTATTCCCACTCTGATGCAGGTCTGTGGACATCTGCCATCAAAGAAGAGCTGCTAAAAATAAATGCAAACCATGTCTACAAAATCATTTCGATCTCCAACAGAGTGAAATCCATCACCTTCAAGCCAGTCTTTCAAATGAAGAAGGATCAGGATTTGGAATCAAGATTAATACAAAGTCTGAATATAGCTTGAGGATTCACACAGAAAGAAGAAGTTGACTACCAGAAAGTATTTGCTCCAGTGACTAATTAGATTAGATCATAGCACTCACAGCAAAGTATAATCTGGAATCAGATCAGATGGATGTCTTCACTATATACATACCTAAACAGAAAACTCAAGAAGGAGTTGTACTTGCTTCCTCTGGATGAAGTTCCAATTCCTCCAGAACATTGTTAGAGGCTCAAAAGATCACTTTACAGATTAAAGCAAGCAGGTCAAACTTGGAACAATACCTTAGCTAAAAAGCTAAAGAAATCAGGCTTCATTCATTTCAATGCTGAGACATGCCAATATGTCATCCATGACTCTGGCCAGGTCTGTTTCCTTGTTGTATACATTGATGACCTCCTTCTTGCAGCCTCCACATGAAGTCACATGAACTTCATAAAATCAAAGTTATTGTCCACATTCAAAAGCATAACCTCATAGAAGTACAATACCTTCTCAGGATCAAAATTCAGGGGGATTAAAAGTCTCAAACCATCTTTCTGTCACAATCCCAATATGCTCAAGAAGTTCTGCTACAAATAGGCATGTCCAACTTCAATCCCATTTGAATGCCCATGTCACATGGAACCTCCTTGTTGGCCACTGACCTGAGCAATAACTCTATTGTTCTAAATTGCATTATAAACAGGAAGGAAGTATCTTATCTCACTGTCATTGGATCTCTCATGTATCTCATACTTGGAACATAACCAGACCTAGCATTCTCAGTTAGTGTGCTTAGCAGGTTCAATACAACACTCAGGACATGCCACTGAAAGGCAGTCAAAAGGGTACTCTGATATGTCTGAGGAACAGAGCACATGGATATCTAATTTGACAGAGCAGACATAAGGCTTGACATGGGTACTCCAATGCTGGGTGGTCACAAAATCCAGACAGCTCATGGTCAGTGTCTGGTTGCATATTTCTTAACAGTTGAGAGGCTATCTCCTGATCTGACAAGCTGCAAAGCATTGTGACACTCTTCACTATGAAGTTGAAGTACATCAGATCTAGTGCTGCCAGACAGCATCTCATCTCAGATGGCTCTGAAGCTTCTTTGAAGAGCTCAGACACCCACAGAAGATATCTACATTCCTCCACTGCAATAACCAAGCTGCCATCATTCTATTTTACAATTTACAATTCCACACTCAGACCAAACACATCCAACAGAAGTACCACTATGTCCAAAATGATCTCATAGCAAAGAGGGAGGCAACCATTCAATACATGCCTACAGTGGATATGGTCACTGCCATTCTTGCTAAGCAACCAATATTGAAAGTTCATCAGAGCTATGGAACTATGGCTGTGCTCAAGTCATCAGCAAAATCTGATTTTGCTGTCCTAGTGCTATCCAGCAATATGGCACCATGAACCAAGAAACATGCAATTCCCAGATTTTGCTGATGAAGTGGGAGTGTTAAAACCTCATGATCTCCAACCTTCCTTCAGACTCCCCCAATGCTCTCAAACCAACTCTGTTACAGAAAGAATAGCTCTGACCTGGAGTTGATGATGAGCTTGTTTTGGACCTGTCCCTTACACACTTGCACATGCCTTTTGACATCCATTACATCTTGTTGATGTTACCATTTTCTTCAATATACTGTCTCTTTATTTTCTTGTCAAACACAGTCAAAATATTTCTATACTGTCTTGGGCTACTGTTCATGATCAACATCTGCAACATTAGCAAACTAGGGATACCATTGCCTAGTCCAGACCAGCCTAGACAGAATATACTATTACTCCAATCATTCCAGCAAGGTAGGGGTCTGCACAAATATCACAGACTAGACAAACATTAATAGACTGGACAAATCTCACAGACCAGACACATAATAATAAGGTTGGACAGACTAGACATCTTCTACAGTAGCTTTAATAAAAATAAACATTTCATTATTGAAAATACAATTTAAAGTCAATATATCCATATCCATAATGATTACATAAACACTACATAGCCCCATTACATAATCTAAAAAAGCGGAACAAACAATAATTAATCAAGCCTATATATAATTGATAATCACATATCATTAAAACATAAATAAAATAATAGAGTAGAAGTAATATGTGTAAAATGATGGTAATTGAGGGAAAAGAGTAAAGTTGGGGAGTGGAGGGCTTATATATGTTTGAAAAGAAATCAAATTCAGTACAATGTCAATCTTGCCAAGTCTCTGACTAGACTTTGTAGCTATGCCTTTGTGCACTTTTTGGTACACTTTTACTACACTGTCTAATCACACTTTTAATACACTTCTGTAGGCTTTCTGGTACACTGTTACTACACTCTCTGACTACACTTATGATACACTTTTGTATGCTTTTTGATATACTGTTACTACACTCTGACTGCACTTTTGGTACTTTTACTACACTTTCTAACTAACTTTTGTACATTTTTCATACACTTTTAGTACACTTTTCCTACACTTTCTGACTACATTTTGGCACATGTTTCATACTTTTGCTATGTTTTTGTGACACCTTTGTATACTTTTTAAAATATTTTAATTACATTTTCTGTCATATTCTGTACATTCAAGTCAACTCTGACCTTTGGAACAACTCTGCTAATACCTCCAGTGACATCTCACCAACTCCTAATCTCCAAAACTCTGGACTTATCATAGATATCTTTACATACTTCCCTTGTTCCATATTTAGATTAGTCTTGCTCCTCTGATTCCTCCAACTCTGTGCAGCACAGCTCCAGTTATGACTTCTATGACTTCATCTTATCTATTTATGTAGCCTCCAACTTTCCTCCATATATATACTCTGACTCTGTATGTAGATAGCCTCAGCCTGAATATCATCTTAGACTCCTCCTCTGTTCTCTCTCCAAGTTCCTCCACTGCATCTCCGATCAAGAAGGCCATGACAGTGCATGGGTGCGACACACAAGTCCTGTGCCAAGCCTTCATCCCTCTGGATGCTATCCTCCAGACCTCCAGCCATCTCTGGCCATTCACTCCCTTCAACCTCCAATCTCCAACTGCAGTTTGAGCAGAGGAGATCTGGTTTTAACACTTTCTGACCACACTTCTGCACATTTTTAATATACTTTCACTATACTTTTATCATACTTTATCATACTTTTTTTGTACACTTTAACTATACTTTTAATATACATTTATTAAACTGTGCCACACTTTTAGTATACTTTGACTATACTTTCTGATCCCACTTTTTTACATTTTTAATATACTTTTACTAAACTTTCTGATTATAATTTTGCTATGCTTTTATATGCTTTTTAATATAATCTTGTTATGCTGTCTAACTATATATACAACATGTCTTTGAATACTTAAATATATTTTTACTATTCCTTTTAGTAATAATTTTGCTACAATTTTATAAACAATTTCATTACCCTTTTTGATATATCTTCAATACACTTTCAGTGAACATTTCATTTGTATGCTTTCTAGTAGACTTCTTAACTATACTTTTACTATGCTTTATAATCATAGTAAAAGTATAGTCAAAGTAGAGTTATAAAATATATTAAAAGTATATTTGAAGTACATCAACAATGTAGTTAAACAGTATAGCAAAAGTATTTTAGAGTTAAAAATTAAAGCATTAAAAAGTATATTAGAAAAAAATTAGAATGAGCATAAAAAATATATTAAATGTATATTGAAAAAGTATCAAAAAGTATAGCAAAACCAAAGTTAGAAAGTGTAGTAAAGCATATCACATAACATATTAATAGTATATTAAAAAGGCATGCAAAAATATAGTAAAAGTAAGCCAAAAAGTATATTAAAAGTATATTAAAAAGCACATGAAAGTTTAGCAAAATTATAGTCAGAACATATAGTAAAAACATTTTAAAAGATATATTAATAGTGTATTAAAACATACAAAATTATAGCAAAACTGTAATGTAAAAGTATAATAAAGTTAAAGTTAAAAGATATAGTAAAAATATATAAAAAGTCTACAAGAGCATAGCAAAGATGTAGTCAAAACTATCACTAACTGATTAAAACTCTCACAGATCTCTGTCAAAGTTGTGATTGCTGTCACATCTGTACTAACTGTGAAGTCTGGAGAGTAAACCCTTAGTTTTCTGATGCATGGTTGGAAGTCAGAGACTTGGCAACTTGAACCACTACAACTATATAACATAAAATAGACATAGGTAGTGGGCTGTGCTGCACAGTCACCCCTATAGTTTTACATTTGGGAATCTGAGAAATCTGAAAGTATCTAATCTACATACATCCAATATGACAAGTGGTTATGGGGCTTTCATATACTCCCTGGCAGCACATGAGATAGACAAAAACCAAGAAAGAAAAATATCCTTATGGCCAGAAGCTGTGCAAGTTGCAGTGGCAAGTGAAATACAAAAGATAAATAAATGTTAAGTGGCTCACAATTTACTTTTGAGGCCAGGGCAATCCTGCTTAACCTACTCTGTATGATAGGATATATTTATGTAAAAAAACTCTGCCCACTGCCTGCCTACACTGTGACTCAAATGAATCTTTGTTGTTTTCAGGCCATATCCATGTGCAGCTAACCAATGTTATAAACAAGGCAGTGGATGAAATAAGGCTGATATGATAAAATACATAAACAAGGGTATCTTTCATTTGTTGGTGAAATGGCCATTGTGGACATGCATTGATGCATGTGAAGAGGATGAATAAGATCATGTTTGTCAGCAAACTAGAGGTTTACTCTTCAGACTTCACAGTTAGTACAGATATGACAGCAATCACAGCTTTGACAGAGATTTACTCTATGTGAGTTTTAATCAGTTAGTATGATGGTTCTATTGGTTAAAAAGCACTGATGAATTGCAGTAAAAGGTGAAATTGTAGTCACAATATGCAGTTAAAGTATGATTATCAAGTGTAGTCATGTACATAGTTAGAGTGTACCACTTTGTAACTACATTCAATAACTACACTTTTGTTAGTCTTTTACTATAGTATCCAACTACACCTTTGCTATGCTCTTGTAGACTTTTTCATACATTTTTACTATATCTTTTAACTTTAACTTTACTATACTTTTACAATTATAGTTCTAAGTCTTCATATGCTTTTTAATCTGCTTTTAATATACTTTTTAACTTACTTTTACTATAGTTTTGCATGCCTTTTTGATACACTATTAATATATTATATGATATGCCTTTACTACACTTTCTAACTTTGGTTTTGCTACAATTTATATGTTTTTTCAATATTCTTTCAATATAAATTTGATATAAATTTGATGCTCATTTTGAATTTTTTTTCTAATATACTTTTATATGATAATTCTGCTATACTTATATATATTTAATGCTTTAATATCTATTTAACTACATTGTTAATACACTTCAAATACACTTTGATACACTTGATAACTATGCTTTAATGCTTTGACTATAGATTTTCTATAGCTACAAAGCATAGTCAAGGTATGGTCAAGAAGTATACTAGAAAGTATAAAAATGAAAGGTCTGCTGAAAGTGTATTTAAGATATGTCAAAAAGAGTAATGAAATTGTCTGTAAAATTGTAGCAACAAAAGTGTAGCAAAAGTGTAGTCAGAAGATATAGTAAGGGTGTAACAAAAGTGTTAGTTAGAAAGTGTAGTAAGAGTGTAGTAAAAGTATATGATAATGTACAAAAGTGTGGTAAGAAAGTATGGTCAAATTGTATCATGTAAAAATATGGCACAGTTTAATAAATGTATATTAAAAATGTATAGAAGTATAGTCAAAAGGTATAGTTAAAGTATCAAAAAGTGTAAAAAAAGTGCTGTGAAAGTATAGTAAATGTATATCAGAAATGTGCAGAAGTGCAGTCAGAAAGTGTAATAAAAGTATACTAAAAAGTATACAAAAGTGCAGCAAAAACATAGCAAAAGTGTATGAAAAATGTACCAAAGTAAGTTAGACAGTGTAGCAAGAGTGTAGTAAAAGTGTACAGAAGTGTAGTCAGAAAGTGTAGTGAAAGTGTACCAAAAATGTAGTCAGAGGGCGTAGTAAAAGTGTATCAAAAAGTGTAGAAAAGTGTATGAAAAGTGTAGTCAAAGAAGTAACTGTACCAAAAAGTGTACAAAAGTGTAGTCAGAAAGTGTAGTAAAAGTGTACCAAAAGTGTGGTCAGAAAGTGTAATAACAGTGTACCAAAAAGCCTACAGAAGTGTACTGAAGGTGTGATCAGATAGTGTAGTAACACAAAAGTGTAGCCACAAAGTGTAGTCAGAGACTTGGCAAGATTGACACTGTACTGAGTTTGATTTCTTTCCAAACATATATAACCCCTCCACTCCCCAACTTTTTTCTCACACACTTTTTCCTCTCAATTACTTCATCTCATATCACTTTCCATCTTACCTTGACTTAGCTTTGGACTACACTGTGGTCCTGTAGAGCTGTGACTGTATGGGGGTGGTGGATGTGAGCACAGTTCCAAAAATGGTTACTGGTTGTAATTATGTAATCATTTCACATTCACATGATTCATTTTGCAGAGAGCTGTGCATTCTTGCCTGACAAAACCCTTTCAATGGTGACGATCTATTGGTAGAAATTATTACATCTTTAGTTGAGACATGCCCCATTTGAACAAAGAATAAGGACATTGTGGGGGTTAGTTTGCCATTCCATTGTGGCACATTCATGTGTGTATGAGTGAGCACTAAGGCAATATTACCACTGTGTGAGACCATTACCACTGTCATATCCATGACAACTCTGGTTCTCTGAGCACCAACTTTGCTCTTTCCTCCAGTGTGTTTACATCCATTATGCATCTCTGTTCCTTCAGACCTCCATATATCTATCACATTATGTCTTTTTTCCCTATTTAGTTAGATCTCATGCTCTGTACCTTTTCCCATCCCTATGCAGCACAGCTCTGACAAACTGTACAACCAGTGTGCAGCTCTGGTTTCTAGTTTCCCAACCTCCATTTCATTACTTGTTCTTTATGACTCTGTTACAAATCTGATGCACTCTGTAGGATATATACTGTATCATCTCCACTGTACATATCCAGTTGTAATTTCAAATTGAATACTCAATGTTCTCTCTCCTCGATCAGCTTGATGCTCAGCTCTTCACTGAACTCTGATGGATATTCTTTACTTTCCTTCAAGTCTAGATGACTCATCTCTGCACCTCTGACCCTTCATAAATACAGGACCACAACATCAAGACTAGGGCAGTGGCACACTACACAAGGTGAAGCTAAGATTCTATCAATAGCTCTGGAGTTCTGGAGTTATACCAGAGTTTGCCAGCATGGCTCTAACAGTATATTACAACTCTCTACTGTTCAAAGTCTCTTCATCCTTTTACTCATGTCCATTTTCACCTCTTACTCTCAAACCTCTCATGTCTCTGGCATAACATTCTCTCTGTCCTCTCATTATCATTCCCTTAGCATCTCTACCAACCATCACTGAAACTTGGAATCTATCACTGAGTTCCAAAGTTTCCCTGCATGATGTGTTCCTCCATCTGCATCTCAAGCATGCATCACACCAACTCCGTCCACTCCAAGTGTGTGCACTGTGACACCCCTTCTGCCCATAGTCACTCTAAAGCTCCAGACCAGCCAGGAGTTGTTTTCTCTGATGGCAAATCTGACTTCTCCAGTGACACCTCCAATGAACCTGTTTTCAGAATGTGCTGAGTACATTAGCACACACTATTTGTGCTCTCAGCTGCTTCACTCATTGTTTCTCCCCCCATTTCTCTGACCACACCAAAGTTAGGAAATCAGATCAGTTTGATGGGTCTGATCCATGCAAACTCTGAACCTTCCTGACCTAGTGTGAACTCCAATTCCAGAACCATTTAAAAATCTTCCACTCCAATCAGACTAGAGTCACATACATGCAGTATTACCTCAAATAAATGGTATTAGAATGATTTGAACCCGACCTCCTGACAGTCACCTCTTAACTTCAGCCTCTATGAATGGACAACTACAACAAGTTTGTTCTTGAGCTTCAGATCAATTTCAGACCTTACAATTCAATCAGAGATGCAAAGCACAGCTCAATCATTTGTCAATGAAGAACTCTCAACATGTCAACAAGTACATAGTTGAATTTAATAAGATTGCCTCTCAACTCCAAGGTTATGAAGATGGTGCCCTCTAGCATCATTTCTACAATGGACTTCCAGATGGCATCAAAGATTAAATTACTCACATTGAGAAACTGCCCACCCTCTCCAAACTCTGTCTCCTCACTCATGACATCAATGCTTACTACTGGGAGCATCAGTCTGAGATCAATTATGAGGCAAAGTCCTTCATCTCATCACTGTCCTTCACCAAGCCCTCCACATTCACCTCCATTCCCATATCTGTCACCCCTGTATCCACCTTCAACTCTGTTCCATCCTCTGATGACTCCAACCTCTCTGATGACTCTATCAAGTCTGACAATGAGGATCTCATAGACCCCCCCATATCTCTGAAAATCAAATCAGAGGCTTTCAGCTTGGAGGGATACAAATAGTGTACTCCATTTCTTTGCATAATCAGGGTAGCATTTCTTGATTTGTGCATTAAGAAAGTGATCAAAACATGACCATTCCCTCTGTTCTCTACCCTCCACTTCTACTTTATTTTCATCCTGACCATCTTCTCTATTTCCTCCTACAGATGTTATCACTCTGTCAACTTTATATCACTCCATTGGATGAATTTCTTTGATTTGTTGAACACCACTGACTCTCTCACTTTGATTCATTGATTAACAGAACTGCAAGCAGCACCTTCATTCTGGTCACTCGTAACATTCATGCCAGCCAGGCCCTGAGCTTGTCTCTATAGCCTCTAGACCTCATTCTCTGGCTTATCCCAGCACTATGCCAGCTTCAATACACTATGTTTTCTGCCCTGTTCTTGTTCAATTCTGCTCTATGAGCCTCTGATAATCCATTCGCTGTGAGCCCTCAGACCTATGATCCTCTTTCTGCATCTCTTACCTTCCACATCATGGCCACTCCTTTGCCTTCTTCTCTTTGGCCTCTACAGTTGCTATGGTCTTAGAAATTGCCCTCCAATATCTCTGTACTCCAGCAACTCCCACTCTTTGCCTCTCCTCTTTCACTGCTGTTGATGCTGAGATGTTGACCTAAAGAGGGAAAAAGTAACCCTGTTCCTCTGATCCCTGTCCTTCACTCTGCCAATTCCCAGGAGTTGTTTCATATGCTCTGAGGAACTCTGCTCATCTCCTTTTCTGCCCTATTCCTTCATTCTTCCCCCAGTTCCAGTTGTTGTGCATCAGATGTTGAGTTTCTTCACCTGTTCATTTGCAAGGCTGTTCCTTGGGTCATCCAACCTCTGCACCTCTGAATTCCATTCCAGTGAAAAGCATCACATTTTATGCCAATCACAAGCAGGACACTACACTACTCTTTGTACTCCAATGATGAGTTGTCCTCCACCATCTCCACTTCCTCCCTCACCAACTCTGCCAACTCCTTTGCCATGTTTCACTCATGTTTCTCATCCTCCAACCTCACCTCCATTGCTTCATATACATACATATGTACTTCATCTTCAACTCAACAAGGCACTCCAGCAGATAGTTTTGCATGTTAAGGTGCTTGTTCAGGCCTCTAACTGCAGACTGGATCTCACAAATTGCCACCATGACTGCACTTCCCTTCACCTGACCCTCCAACTTCTCCATCTCTTTCTCCATCTGCACCTTCTTTCAAGGCTGCTATGATCCCTCCACCTTTCTCCTCTGCTTCTGCTTCTGTTCCACCTTCTCCTCTCTGATCTGCTCATACCTTACCTTGGCATCTTGGCACACCATGTATGACATAGACTTCCCCATCCCAACTTCATAGTTGAGCCCACAGTCCTCACACTTCAGCATCCTGCAAGGGTATTCAACTGCTCCTTCCCTTTTCCAGAGCTCTGCTCCACCTACATCTGACATCCTTTGAGTTAGTTACCTTTGCACTGATGACTTGTGTACTCAACAACTTCTGGGCCTTCTTGGCAACCCACCTCATGGCCTTCTCTGCCTACATCCTTTGGCATGCCTTCTCCTCTGCCCTTTGGCAAGCCTCCTCCCCCTCAGCCTTTTGGCACATCTTCTCTTTCCTCTTTGCTTTCATCTGTTTCTGCTGCTTGGAAGCCTTCAGTTTCCACATGGTGTCATCATCATTTTTGAACTCCACAAGATGCATGTTGGGCCAAGTTTTGATGTTGTCAATACCAGACATGGTAGTGGTTCAAGATCAAGCCTTGTTCCAACTCTGCTAAGGACTTTATACCCTCTTTTAAACTCCGAAGCTGACCAACTCTATATTGTTCTAATGGCCTTCAGGGGTTCAGGCCCTAAGAGGAAGATACTGTCATATTCATGACAACTCTGATCCTTTGAGCAACAACTATGCTCTTCCCTCTGGTGTGTTTACACCCATTATGCATCTCCATTCCTTTGAACCTCCATATATCTATCACATTATGTCTTTGTTTTCTATTTAGTTAGATCTCATGCTCTGTACCTTTTCCCATCCCTGTGTAGCACAGCTCTGGTTTCTAGTTTCCTGACCTCCACTCTATTACTCATCCTTTATAACTCTGTTACAAATCCAATGCACTTCATAGTATATATACTGTATCATCTCTGCTGTACATATCCAGTCATAATATCAAATTCAGTACTCAATGTTCTCTCTCCTCAATCAGCTTGATACTTACCTTTCTGCTGAACTCTAATGGATATTTTCCACTCTTCTCTGAGTCTAGATGACTCATCTCCACACCTCCAATCCTTTGTAAATATTGGATCACAATGCTGAGACTTGGGCAGTGGCACACCACACAAGGTAAAGCCCAGGTCCCATTGATATCTCTGGAGTTCTGAAGTTATACTGGAGTTCACCTACACAGCTCTAACAACCACCCAGGTTGTAACATGCCAAGGTTCTGATTTTACTGCAAGATGTGAAATTTTGTGTGCCCTATAAAACCCACTACCTAAAGGTTGCAGGAATGACCAAGTCTTGTTCTTTCATAAGATTGATGTCAACACATACAATGAAAATATCCTCCAAGAAATCTGACTCTATGACTAACTAATGCCAGGCAGAAACAGGTATCCATGTTCAGCACATTAACTGGGTCTCTTTCATCTTGTGTTGTGCACGACCTAGGAGTAACTTCACAATGTCATGCTTGATGCCTCATCTTTTGAGCTGCATGTGAAGGAAGTCAAGATCTGTTTAATGGCCCACATACTAGTCTATCTCTGTGACTTGTGACCCACACTTCAACCAGAACCTCCAGCTTTAGCAGCATCAAAGCAACAGATGTCTGCAATATCCTCTGATTGCTCTTCCAGAATAAACAAGACACACTGATAAAGTACATCTATAGGAGGGTCATTAGGCATGTCCAGGCAGAAACATCAGTGGGATCATGCTACTCAGATGGCAAAAAAAGGTGTGATCAGCATTGTTTTGTCTGCTCCATGCCTAAGTGGTCTGTTCTCACCTTGGTCCTTGACACTGTTTCTTCTCTCCATCTATTGAATAATTCATCATTTCTACCTCTACTTTAAATTGTTATATCAAGATCCATAGCATGTGTACCCAATTCCAAATTTGTTTCATTAAACATAGCAGCACAGTACTTCATGCTGCAATTCTGCCAAATGACAGTTACATAGTGAACAGCATGAGGGACTGCAAGACTTTCATTTTGGACCTTAGACAAGAGTATCTTCCAATGACCTACTTCTTTTATGTAAGGTTGAGAGACATCTATGATTCAATCACTTCATACCAATTGTCTCTTTTCCATGCTTCATTTGATTATCTAATGGCCACATGTGATTTGGATCTACATACTACTGTAAGCCATCATAGTCCTTCCTGCCTTGGGTGTGATCTTGCAGATCAAATCTGTGAATGATGCAACTAACAGATATAAGCAACATAATATGTGATGTGGAGAAAAGTGTCAAAATCTCATGATCTCTGACCTTCTCCAGACTCCTCTGATGCTCTTGAACCAACTCTGTTGTAAAGGAGATAGCTCTGACCCAGATTTGATAAGTTGGCCTGCAATCTGACTGATACTTGTTAGGCTGGACAGGTACCATTTCTCACACACCTACACATGCATCTTGACATCTATTACATGCCTTTTTGACATTGACATTTCCTTTGAAATGGTGTCTCTTTATTTTTTCATTTCACCTTGACAGATAGCTATACAACCTAACTCATTCTGGTTGGAGCAAGTTAGAGATCACTAGAGGAGATGTGATCATGCCTCTGCCCATGGATATTTAATCTCCCATTCATTCTAAAAACTCCCTCAGTTGTTTTCACTCTTCCTGGGCAGTGGCTGAGGTGAGCCCCTTTGTTATTACACTCTACAATATAGGTAATCTATGTAGTAGGCAATCTGCCCCTTTACTTAGTTTTGATGTGTTATAAGCCCTGCTGGTGCATAATAGCAAAAGCACTCTAGCTGAATGACTGTTCCAAACTTCTCCATGCCATTCTGAGTTACTCCAAACTGGAATTGTTAAAGATTGATCCTCCATATCCAGGCACTGCACCTTACATCAAATTACATCTGACTTGTCACACCAAACATGTCATCAACCACTACCTCTGAGTCCTTGATATGAACTCTAATTGGCAACTTCAATTTCCAGATATGAAAATTCCATATCCAAGTCAAGCTCCTCAAGAAGAAGGTCATGGACATTGCTTTCAGCATTGATGTCAACCCTGCTCTAACCTTCACTACCTCCACTTCCCCCTCTACCACCTCTAGTATCAGAGCTATGTCCTCAACTGTGAAAGATACTCAGAAATGGAGGAAAAGAGACTTAAAGGTTTGTGGCATCATCCTCTGGTACATATCTGATGCCATCCTTATCAAGGTTGCATTGAAACCCTCTACCAAGAAACTCTGGGATGCTATCATTGCCCTCTATAAATGCTCAAACCTTGCCATCGCCTTCTACACCTTCTGCCCATTTCTTTTCACCATGTGGGATGGTGTCACAGCTATCTCCAGCCATGTTGCCTTTCTCTGAATCCTTAAAAATTACCTCACTGGCATGAACTTCTCTGTCAACACCAAAGCCCTTGCCTTCATTCTTCTAAACTCCCTTTCAGAGTCTGCAGATTGGAACACATTCACCTCCACAGTCATCAACAACATCAAAGATAATAGACTAACCTTCAACAACATTGAAACCCATGTTGTTTCAGAGGAAGCTTGACTTAATCCCTTTGATCTGTCTGACTTCACACACAAGGCATTAAACCAAACCTTTAGAGCTCTGAGCTTTAGAGATGCCCCATGGTGTGAGCACCATCAATGCCAGGGACACAGGACTGAGAACTGTTGAAAGTACCAAAAATGGGTTGTGAGACTCAGAAAAGGAGGTTGGAAGCATTACAAAAAAAAAGAAGAAAGTAAGCACAGTTGGCAGAACACTGAAGGTGGGCAAAAAGAAGTCAGAACAAGCAAATGTAGCTATGGAGTGTGTGTCAGAATTCTTAATGAAATGCATTCAAGCCTACCTATTGTCTGATCTCCAACACAACACAAAGGAGTGCCTCATTGTTGACTTTGGAGATACATTGCATCTCATTGAAAATGATTTAAAACATACAAACCACTTTTTTCTCTCCATCCAGCTACCTTTGAAGACAACTCCACAGTGTCTGCTATAGGCATCAGAACTGTTGTACTGCAGTCAGAGGTAAGCAGGAAACCATTCAAGATATTATCAAGCAATGTCCTACTGGTTTTGGAGTTCTGTATATTCCTCATCTTCATAAACTGCATCTATACTACTGAACTGTCACCATCTTTCCAGCACACTCCAGTGCCTGCTATGTATGAAAGGACTGGAGAACAATCATGACAGGATTGCACAGAGGTGGCTTGTATCATGTAAACATCCACCCCATGCTAACTCTGAAGGCTACCCTCACATCTGTAGACACAAACCTCTTATACTAATACCTTGAATGCATCTCCATTCAACATATCCAACACATGGTAAAAGATGGACACCTCTCTAAAATCAACATCTTCACCAGAGTTGCTCAGAGTTGCAAGGCATGCATCTTGAAAAAGATGAAGAAGCTTTCTTTTGAGTTGTTAAGGAAACCACAGGCTACAGCACAATTGCAGGTCATCCATATGGACATCAGAGGTCCAATAAATACTCAGTCATGTGAAGAATACAGATATTGGATCCTTATCACTAATGACTACTCCTGTTTTCCTTGAATCCACTTTCTGAAAAAGAAGAGCAATGTCATCACAGTCTACAACCAGTGAAAAATGGAGGTCCAAGACTTCCTCTAATACAAAATTCACATACAGCTCCACTTGAAGCCCAACCTTTGTGCTCAGAGGAGCAAATCCTTATCAAACTCTGTTCAGTTGCACTGTCAACCCCACTGTCTTCTGCACTTTTGACAGTGTTGTGTATGCCCTTATTTCAAAAGACAAACAGTATGGAAAATTCCAACCACATGTCAGAAGATGTATCATGCTGGGATATACCTATGTATAGCAGTCATACAAGCTACTAGACATTAAACATTGGACCATAATCTCAAGCCAACATGTAATCTTCAACAAGTCTACATGGATCTTCAATGCCCTGGAAATTAACAACACAGATCACCTGGAGCACATGAAGGATGATGTAGGAAACTACATTTTTCTACAGTGATATTCAGTCATCTCCAGCCATCTCTAATCTCTATCCTGCACTCCAATCAATTTGAGACTGCTCTACACTGTTGTCTATCCTAATCTGAGTCAACCCAGTAGTTGTCTGAAGGTTATTTTTTTTATACTTCATCTATAGTCTGTGTCATACCTGCCTTGGGTAGAGAACAAGTGCAGCCCCTATGGCAGGTCTAGGGTCAAGAGTTCAAGGGAAATGGGGTACACCATTCCATGAGGACAAGGGTTGAAGGTGTGATGTGAACAAGGCATTCTCCTTGCTTTGTCCTGACAATCTAACATCAAAAAGAACCAAGAACTCAGTGATCTAATGTTACTGAGGTACAAGGGGGTTCACTGAACAGGATAGCCTCAAGAGTGCCATGAAGTCTAAGAGAGTTCCAAGGGACTTGAAGTAGAGCAAAGACCCAGTGTATTGAGGTACATGAAGGGGAGGTCTAGCTTGAAAAATATAGGATGAGATGAGTGAGGTATATATAGCCATATGGTGAGTTCAGGGTAGGTAAGAAAGGAGTCACTGATGAAGTAAGTGAAATAATATGAAATATGATGGAATGACAGATGATAGCAATCATATCAGTTTGTTTCAATCTGATGTTCCAGATCCAGATTCATGCACACAGGATATCCATCTGATTCACCAGATATCAGATTCCCATGCACTGGATCACTTTCTCATAAATTGGATCAGTTGTTTTACTGCCAGTTTACCTTGTCTTTCATACATTTTTGTTGTACATTGCTAGGTAGCCACCTAAGATTCTACCACCATCACCATGCAATTCATCTACCCTCTATTTTAAGCCAGAAAGCCAGTTTCCCTTCCATTTCCTTCACACTTGTCCTCAAGTCATGCAACACCCATAGTTGGTTTCCTAGCCCTACTGAATGGAAGGATTCCAGACATAGTTTTCCTGCATCCTGTAGATACTCAGTGAGCCATCTCTTCCTTTTCTCTTCCTCTCTTTTCAATTTTCTTGGATTGAGAACTACACTTGCACTCTACACATTACTTAAGACTTCATTCTAAAGTCTTTAACTGTTTTACAACTGGAGCCCATATGGGGGAATTCAAGACAGCCCTTGTGAACTTTCCATAGGCTCAGTCCCCAACAGGCAGTGTTCAAAAACTTCATTACAACTTCCATTTCTGAGAAAAGTTTTTGCACTGACATTTTTGTAGTGGCTTTTCAAGCTGTCCATCATTTGAATCACTTGTCTGACATACCAGGCACTTATTTAAGCTAATTACAAAGTATTCTTTTCACTTCTGATAGCTGCCAACCTCATTTGATAGATTCAAGATCCTTGAGCATTTTAATGGACTCAGAACAACCATGTTAGCATAGCCACAATTTCAGATATTCCAGATCCGGACCTGGACCATTTGAGTAACTGACATCACTCCACAGCCTGTCACAACCTAGCAACTGATTCTGGCATCAATCAGAAGTTCAATTCTATCATAACCCATGGCATTTCTGCCATTTTGAGGATCTCCTGACATCTCTCATTTCAGTGATAAGATAATCACTGAACTCCCATAGTTTCTAGATGATGTAGACTGTATTGATACATATGCCAATCTCACTGAAAGCCAGAAAATCAAAGCTACTATAAGGTATGCTGACCTTGAGAAAGCTGAGTTATGGGAGACCCTGCCTGAAGCAGCCAAAAATGACTAGAAGGCCTTCCAAGCAGCAGTTATTGACCTCTATCCAGGATATGGATGTAGTCAGTACTACAGTTGCACTGATCTCACTATTCTAGCTCAGGAAACCCAGACCAAGCCCACAACAAGTCCAGAAGCATTCAGCTGGTACCACTACAGTTACTAACACATACACATTTCATCACAGCTCCTATCTCAAAAATGCCTAGCTAAGTATGACTATAATATGTTTACCCCAGTGGCTTTTCATGAAGTATCTGAGACCAGATCTTTCACTGGCTTGCCATTATCTGCCCTGATATCCATTTAGATGAGTCCTACCAGGATGTTACTGATGCTGCCTGTTTCTTTCTTCTAGAGTTCAAGCCTTATCAAGACAAGAATACTGCACCAGTCCTGTCTGCTCCTGCATTCATTTTGCACTCATTCTATTCAATCCAGTGCCAGTCTTATCCACTCCTACATCAGTCCTGTTCAATACAGCACTGGTCCTGTCTTATTCTGTATCCATTCTAGTTAATCTACATCCAGTCCTGTCCCATTCTGTACTAATCCTATCTACTTCTACACCAGTCCTGCTCATTCATGTATCTATTCTATTTATTCCTATACCAGTCCTATCTGATCCTCCACCCATTCTAATCAAATCAGTATCCATCCTGCACACTTCTGCACCAGTTCTGTCTTATCCTGTACCCATTTCATCCTATTGCATTCTGAGCCAATCATAGTCAATCTTCCACTGGACCTGTCCAATCCTGCACTGAACCTAGTTAATCCAGTACTGGATACAGTCAATCCAGATTCAGTTCTATTCCATCCTACAGCAATTCTGGCAGATCAGGACACTATCCTGTCAGATATCAAATTTACAGGCTATGATGACTCACAGTTTGAATCTGAGATGGAGATGCTAGTAGAGTCAGATACAAAACAAGGCAAGGACCTGGAAAGACAATGTCTTCAAATATAGATGTGGTACCTGTTGCATCCATTTCTTTAGCTGGCTTTTCTGTTTTCATAGAAGCAGAGCCTGTCATATCTGTGACAACTCCAGTTCCTCCAGAATTAACTCTGTCCATACCTCTGGTGACAACTCACCAATTATGCACTCTTGACCCTTTGGACCTCAGTATATATGATACATCATCTCTTTGTTCCTTATTTAGTTAGTTCCCATGCTCTGTACCTTTCTCTGATCCTGTGTAGAACAGCTTTGGTTATGTTTTCTCCATAGTATATATAGTGTACAAACCCTCTGTAATGACTTCAGTTGTGATATCAAATACATACACTAGACATTCTCTGATACTCAGCTTGATGCCAGACTCCCATTGTAACCCAACAGTAATTCCCCCTCTTCTCCAAGTCACTCCAAGTCATCTCTGCACCTCCAAACCCTCTGCAAATACAGGACCACATACTGAGATTTGGGTAGTGGTGCACCACATAAGGTAAAGCCAAGGTCCTATCAATATCTCAGTTCTGGTGTTATACCAGAGTTTGCCAGCATGGCTCTAACAGCACCAGAGCCCCCAGACATATTCAAAGTATCTGTTACACCACTTCTGTTATAATTGAGTCCTTTCTTTCTTCTATTCACTTGCCTTTCTACATACACATGAATATTAGTTTCTATCTGAATGTTCTTTTCTTTTCATTGCTGATAGATATACCAATCACCTGTCATTCCATCATATTTCATACAATTTCATTTGCTTCATTAGTGACTCCCTTCTAGGCCTACCCTTGACTCCACCTATACCTATATATAGTTCATATCCATAGGCCATCTGGGCCATTCTTCTACCACTTCCTCATTTCACTGTTACTTGTCATCTACCTGTTCTTCACTCTTACCAGACTTATTGACTATCTTATGGTCTCTTTACTCATACAATACATCCCAGCACTGTTTCACTTACAAATCAGTTGTGAAAAAGATTCACTCAGTACCCACTCTGATGACAGAGGAGTTTCAGGTTCTCCAGCACTTGCCCCCAGACCCACTTCTCAGACTGCCCACTTTATCTTTTCATCCTCCTGATTTTGTTCCAGGACTACATTTTATACAAGAGCATGCTGACAAGCTAGATCTTGACCCCACTAAATGGCTCCTTTTCAATGAACTCAAAATCATTCAGTGGCTGGTCTGCATCCATGAGAAAGCATTTTCTTGAGTCCTGACTGAATGCAGCCACCTCAACAAATGGTATTTCCTGCTGGTCAAGATCCTGACTGTTCTCCACATCCCATAGATCTTATGCAACATTCTGATTTCCCCCACTATGCAACAAGAGGCAATACAAATCATCAAGGACCAGATCACATCTGATGTGTATGAACCACCTATGACCACCTACCAGTCCCAGTGGTTTTGTGTCCTCAAGCAGGACAAGAAGAGCCTCCAACTGGTCCATGATATGCAGCCTCTCAATGCTGTCACCATCTGAGACACATCAGTCCCTCCCTTCATCAAACACCTGGTGAAATTGTTCACTGGGCATGCAGTCTATGCAATGATGGATTTGTTTGCTGGATATGACCAGAGACTGCTTTATGTTGAGTCCTGGGACATGACCACTTTTCTCACTCCTCTCAGACTACATAAGCTGACAACCTTCCTGATGGGGTATACTAATTCAGCACAGGTCTATCAAGCTGACATGGCCTTCATCCTCTAAGATGAGATACCACATTATACCCATGCCTTTCATCAATGACCTTCCCATCAAGTCAGCAAAGACCTGCTATTGGAATCTAAATGGCTTATACAAGACCATGGAGAACCTGGAAATCCTATGGTTCATATGAAAGCATTTTGTCATTGTCAACCAGATGCTAACCCATCTTGAGGTCATTGGTACAACAGTATTGGCCAAAAAGTTCGTCCTTGCAGCCCCTGATGCAACCATAGTTGGGCACAAATGTACATTTGAGAATTGGATCTCACATGAGGCCAAGGTTCAGAAGATCCAGGACTGGCTGGAATGCACAATCATTTCAGAAGTGAAAGAGTTTCTCAGTACGTGTGGTGTACTTTGCATCTTCATTCATAACTATGCAGCCATTTCCTGGCCTTTGGTGGAGTTGACCCACAAGGATGTCCTATTCATATGGGGTGAGCCTCAGCAGGAGGTGTTTCTTCATCTGAAGGACAAGATATTGAAGTACCTTGTGCTCTGTCCCCTGGATTATGAATCAGGGTGAGAGGCCATTCTTGCAGCCATTCTTGTGGTTGACATGTCCTGAGTAGCAGTCAGGTTCATCCTGTTCCAAGTTGAAGAGGATGGCAGGCAGTATCTGAACTGCTTTGAATCATTGGTTTTGAATGAAACTGAGAGTCGGTGTAAAACAGCAAAAGGACTCCAGAGTGCAGTTCTATGCAAGAAATAGGGTTGCAAGTGTGTATCCCAACCCAAGGGGATTGCAAAGAAAGCAAGGAAAAGAAAGAGGACTTTAGAAATGGCTCACTAGATGTCCACAGGACACTGTAAAATAAGAGTCTGGCTTTCCTCCATTTGGTAGGGCTAGAAAACCAACTTGGGTTACAGGACTTGAGGGGAACTTAAAGGGAAATGTAGGGAAAAGGCTAGGGAACCAGACTTAAAGGCTTAGAAATAGTGGTGGTTACTTACACACTGTCTAGGAACAAAGTCCTAGGTAAAAAAAGTCTAATCCAGGCATACCCAAATGAAGTACAGTAAAGGAAACATAAGAAATGCAAAAACCTGACTGATCCCAGAGCATGGGAATGGTTTCCGAGGCATGGGAACACTGGGACCATTGTGTGGGAACTCAGATCTGAACATCAGGTTCAAAACTAACCTTCAAACTTCAACTGGCTTGAGTTGAGTTGGGACTAACAGCAGCAGAATGATCTTGAGTTTGGTAGAAGCACTGGATAGGGGCTATCAGACTGCAGGAAAACTCCAGATATCACTGTAGGAAACTCAGGTCCAAACATCAGGTTCAAAACTAATCTTCAAACTTCAACTGGCTTGACTTGGGTTGGGACTAACAGCAGCAGAATGATCTTGAGTTTGGTAGGAGCACTGGATAGGGGCTATCGGACCGCAGAAAAACTCTGGATATCACTGTAGGGAACTCTCTTTTCCTACATCAGTACTTGCAGACAAAGCTGGAGCTTTATGGACTGTTCTATGCCCTCCATGCCATTCATGTTTTCATTTTTGATGTCACTAATTTCACAGTCAAAATGGACATGAAATATGTCAAAGGAATAATCAACAACCTGGATTAGCAATCAAATGCAGTCATCAATTGGTAAATCACTGGTGTAAAGTAGCAAAAGAACTCCGAAGTGTAGTCCTAAGCAAGAAATAGGGGTGCGAGTGTATGTCTCGACCCAAGGGGATTGCAAAGAAAGGGAAAAGGACTATAGGAAAGGCTCACTAATTGTCCACAGGACACTGGAAAACTCGAGTCTGGCTTCTTCCCGTTTGGTAGGGCTAGGAAACCAACTATACTTGCAGAACTTGAGGGGAACTTGAAGGGAAAAGTAGGAAAAGCTTAGGGAACCAGACTTAGAGGCTTAGGAGTGGTGGTAGTTACTTCCACACTGTCTAGGAACTAATTCCTAGGTACAAAAGTCTAATCCAGGCATACCTGAATGAAGTACAGTAAAGGAAACATAAAAAGAATGAAAACCTGACCGATTCTGGAGTGCAGAAACAGTTTCCGAGGCGTGGAAACACCGGGTCCGGTGTGTGGGAACTTGGGTCTGGACATCAGACTCAAAACTAACCTTCAGACTTCAACTGACTTGACTCGGATTGGGACGAACAGCAGCAGACGGTCTTGGGTTTGGTAGGAGCACTGGATAGGGGCTATTGGACTGCAGGAAAACACCAGATATCACTGTAGGGAACTCCACTTTCCTACACCAGCATCCTCCTCTTCACGTTCAACCTAACTCATGTTCCTGCAGACAAGCATACCAGGGCTAATGGTCTTTCCTGGCAGCCACCCTTGGAATTCGATCCACCTGAAGATGACAAACATGAAGACTGGCTCAATGATATGTATTCATTTGCTGTCCACTTGCTGAACAAACACCCTTCCCCACAGTTTATTTATCTATCTCCCTATTACTACCATGGTGTTTCCCTCAAGCCACTATCCTTACCTGTCTACTGATTCCACCAGGTGAATACAATGGACCATAAATAGTGGACCTGGATATCCATCTGGTTTTCATTTCATATTGTGCATTTACTGACACCATTGAGCAGCCGGGTCTCCAATCCAATGAGGAACCTGACCCCCCATTTCTCCAATCTGCAAATGTCAAGCAAAGAATGTCTGACTCAACCTCATTCATGACTTTCTCAGTACCAAGACCTGCCTGCCCAACCTATTCAACAAGGAGTTTCTTTTGTTCATTCAATCTGCCTTCCAGTTCTTCCTCCTCAATAGAATTCTCTGACACTAGGAATCGCACAGCTGCCACCAGGTAGTGGTCTCGGAGGATTGGCAGTATAGGCTAATTAAGGAGGCTCATGATAACCTCAGATACAAGGGTATCTACACTGTTCAGACCTGCCTCCTTCTTCACTTTTGGTGGCTGATGCTCACTAAAAACATCAAGTGGTACATCTGTACCTGTTATCAATGCCAAACCTGCCAGACTGCCTGCTTTCACATTCCACCCATCATTCCACTTATTACTGGTTTGTTTCACAAGGTCCACATCAACACCATGCTAATGCCCAAGCCAGCAGATATCACTACATCATGCAAGCCTGATGCTCCATAACCTCATACCCAGAGTGGTGCATGCTCTGGTCTAAGAATGCCTTTGCCCTCACATCCTTCATTTTTGAGGACATTCTTTGCTGGTGGGGCTGCATTTCTGAGCTTGTGACTAGCAATGGCCCCACTTTCATCCAGGCCTGCGACCTCCTTGCTAAGCAATACTGGATCTGGCATATCCGAATCTTCCCTTACAACTCCCAGGCAAATGGTGTAGGAAATGGTAGTTTCCTGTCCTCATATCCAATCTGATCCATTCTCATCCATCACCCATTGATAAGTCAGATCTTCATTTTACTACACCAGACACTTTTGTTTGTACATCTGAACAATCTGGTTCCGTCAACCCAGTCACTGGATACATAGATCCAATGATCTGGTTTTCAATCTGGTCACACTCTTTACATGTATTTAGAGTCTCAGGTGTGCCCAGACTATAAAAGTTGTGTTTTGCATGGAGCACAAGATCATCTATCTATCATCTATCTACCTGCCATCTATCTTCAGTCCATCTCGAGTTCAGTTCTCCTTCATCTTCAGTGATCCAGCCATGTCTGTAATCATCTCTTTATCCTTCTCTCCTGATCTGTGAAGAATCAAGTCCTGTGCTTGTCAGCCATGTCTGAAGCATAGGAGCTCTTTCTGATCATCATCCATTTCACTGCCTGTAAGTCCTGTGGTTCTCTTCCATAGAGCTCTACTCTACAAATTTCCCCTGGAATGAACCAATCATTCCTTCATTTTCTTTCTTTGTGTTGCTGACCTGCTAGTTTCCTGTCCAGAGACATATAGCAGTCTAGATCTTTCAACCTCTCTTCAATGGGATTGTAGAGTGATGTCACTATGATATCTGAGAGGCCATCATAAAAAGCTCCCAGGGGGATGAGTCATGCTGGTATCAGTCTGTGCACACTGTTTTCTAGGTGGAGTGGGTAATGATACAAAAGTCCACCAGTTCGTTCCCATATTTCATGGCACATGGCTTTTCCCATTTGACCTTGCTGAAGTGACCTTTCTTTTTTCCCCTTTCAAACCTGATTCTTTCTCTACTGAGTTACTGATAGCATGGCAAGCCTGCCAATTTCAGAAGTGTCAAGCCAATCTCAACACAATCTGAAAATGAATTGCAGAAGCTTAATTCATATCTGTCAAACACTTTGAAGCTATAATGAAGACCCAGATCAAGGACCTCAACTTTCAACCCAGAAGCCTGGTTCTGGTCTGAAACTCAAGGGTTGGAGAAGGAGCTAAACTGGAAAACAAAGCCAAGGTACATAGGGCTGATGGTAGTCCTTTGCAGAACAACCAGAGGTTCATGTCTGCTGGCTGAGTTGGATGGAGCAGTTTCTGCCCTCCAGTACACTGCATTCTGCATCATCCCATACTTTGCAAGATTCTGAGCTGCCATTCCAGTATCTGGGTTGAGCAGGTTGGACAAAGAAAAACTGGACAAGATGGCAAGGAAAGAGAGCTGGGAAGTTGAGGACCTGCAAGACCCACCTGACAAAGAAGATCATCTACCCCTGCAAGAACCATAAGTGACAATGACAATGAACATTCCTTTACCCTATACTCAAAATACCATCTGTACTATAGATTTCTTTTCATCTGTTCCACCCTGGATTTCATCTGGCAATCTCAATCCCATACCATTTTACCCTGGAGTTCAGCCAGTGTTACTTATCCATCTCTCCCAATCTCACAGAAAGAAAGAAAAACTGTCATAAAAAGTCAAAAACTGTTAATTTACTATAGACCTGTTTCCATTTATCTATCTGGTTCAATCCAAGAATGCTCATATATTATAGACTTACAGACTGCTCATAGTACTGATCATGGACCTGTATTTCTGTCTCACTGTTGGTTTTATTTTTCCTGTGTGCTGAACACTACATTCATTTTTACTTACTAGACAAGACAAGGAAAAAAGAAAAGAAAGAAAGGAAAGGAAAGAACAAGAGGTAAAAAGAAGAGAAAAGAGTCATTGTAGAGCAGAAGAAAAAGCTGAAGAAAGCCAGCACTGATCCTGATCTTATCATCTTCCCATCTGATTGGGCACAGATTGCGCTGTCACTGACCTGCAGTTTTTGTTCATTTCTTTTAGTCATGCTTATCACTTATGCCTCATTTCCTTGTATTAGATACTGACTTGCCAATCAGGTCCTATCAGGTTCACTTGGGCATGGACATAAACATAGACACAGATGCACACTTGCTAGATTGCTCAGACACAGGATGACATGTACACTATGAAGGAAAAGGAAAAGGCCCTTACTGCCTCAGTGATGACTCAATCACCTCCTGCATGGCCATGATTTGGTTATGGATCTCAGATGCCTCAATCTCAGCCTGTACATGATGTGCCTTCTCAGCTGCCATCTCTAACTTCAAATCTGTAATATGGGACTTGAGCTCCATGAAATGCAGCATGAGCTGCTTTGGCCCCTTAATTGGGACCACTACTGTTTTTGAGGTGAAGTCCTCAGCCTTCCCTTTCCCCTTCAGGTCAGTCTTGCTCTTGACTGATGCAGTTTCTTCATCCGTGACTTCCATGATGTTGACTGGAAGCAGCCAGACCTTGTGAGCTACATACAGTTGGTTGGATAGGCCCATGGAACAAGTCAACAAAGGTACTTACTTGGAATCAGTTTTGATGCGACCTTTGCTCCCTTCTCCTTCTTGCTGACCCTCAACTTTCCTTCTCATACATACTCACACCACCCTTTTATGTCAATGCAGGTCAGGCATGCCATGCTCTGCTGTTTTGCCATCCAAGGGACTCTATGGTTCTTGTGCAGTCAGCATGAATCTGGGTAGCAGTATCCATCCACCATTTCATCTTCCTCTTTTGTATCCCTTCAGGAACACTAAAAGCTGATTAGTTCTTGCATGAAAATATTGACTTGGCCAGAACTCACCTTGTGTGAAGGAACCATGACCTCAACATTCCACCCCACTCCCAATTTACTTGTATTTGTTGTAGTAGTAGTGGCTTTTGACAGACTTCAAGTTGATGTGTCATGTGTCAGAGAGGGAGTCTAAGGAGACTGGAAACCTTCATCAACCTCCATTTGGGTTGAGGCCAGATTGGCAGTCTGTGCCTCTTTGCAAGCCTGAGCCTTCCAGGTGTCAGCCACCTGACATGCTCCTGACATGGCCTTGAGCAGCATGGGTAGGAGTCATTTCACCATTGTACTGGTATCCCTAACAAGCCACATTGCTTCCCCTAGTTTAGCCTGTGGAGTTCATATTAAAGACACTCAAGAAAGTTGAAGGACTTACCAAAGAGGAGTCCAGCTCCTTGCACCATGCATCTTGCTCATCACAGAGTGGATCGTTATTGTTGGGCTGTATTCTTACCATGTCCTTGAGTTGTATCCACACATTGGCAGCATGTTTCTCAGCAGTGGCCTTGATGGAGTCAACAGCAGTAGGGGCACTGGTGAGCTCAGTGATGGAGGTGAGAAGAGTGCTGGGCATGGTGGATGGAAGAGAAGGAAGAGTAGTGTGGTGAAAGAAAGAGTGGAGTGAAGAGAGAATCACCCATCACCCAACCACACATTACATCTCAGCATTTGCTGTGATATTGTTCCAATCCAGCCATTGTCTCGACCTGGTCCCATTCATTCCTGTTTTCAGTCGTGCGGACAACTGATCCTGAGCCATGACTTGTATTAGGTCAGCCAAGCATTGCTGACTAAGGACAGTCAGTCTCTAAATCCTCCATGGATATACGAGATTGGTGTTCCCTGCCATGCAAATTCCTCTTTTTCTGATTCCTCTTGTCACTCCCATAGTGCAGGTATCAAGTCAAAAGCCAACCCAAGCATCATTTGTCCAACCTGTCCTGTCTGTCCAACCCAAGTTCTCCTGATTCAAATCAGTAAGTTGGGTTTCCTTTATTTCTATCAGTTTCCATTCTGAGCAATCACAGGTTCACCCAGATCTGTTGAACTTAGTGTTTCTCTTTCCTTTGTATTACATACCATCACCATCACGGTGCTATTTCATTACTATACATTACTTACTTCACTGACCCAATATGTACAAAGTCTCAGATTTTCCCAGACTATAAACTTTGTATATCAGACTCTCATCCACATCAAATTCTATCTTCTTTCAATCACAAGTCTCTTTTTCTAAGTGTCAAAACTGTCAATTCTGCTGCAACCCAAGCCAGTTGAGTCAAATCAAGCACTCCAACCTGAAGCTGAAAAGTCAGACTCTTGGCCCTACCAAACAGAGAGGTCCAGACTTATATTTTCCAGCTTTACAATGCATGGTTATTGGTCTACTACCTTCTCCTAGTCCCTTGGGTCCCTTTGGGTTGAGTAAAACCTGCATGCAACCCATACTTATACTGTTAGGAAACCCATTCCGAACTTCCTAGCATCTTTACATCATTCTACCCAGTAAGGTCCCTTTCTGTCTTCAAACCTCATTTATTCCATTCTGAACATTACATCAGAGTTACATTGGAGTTCAAGCACTCTGATCTCCATCACTATTTAGTCAGTCCAGTTTCGTCATCTCTCTCTCAGTTGTTCTGCCACTCTAGTGCAACACTGAGTCTGGGTACTTCTAGTGCATACATTTTGACAGTTTTCCTTCAAGTTCCCCTCAAGTCTGCAAGTTTAGTTGGTTTTCTAGCCCTACTGAACAGGGAAAAGCCAGACTCTTGTTTTCCACTGTCCTATGGACATTTAGTGAACCATTCATACAGTCTTTTCCTTTCCATTTCCTCTCTTTGCAATTCTCTTGGGTTGAAATCTACACTCACACCCTATTTCTTTGCTTAGGACTTCATCCCAAGACCTTTTTCTGTTTTACAATGGAAGAAAGACCACAGAGCTTACAAGAGGCAAAAAGAAATCTACCTGGAAGAGCTTCTAATGCTTCAGACATGACTGACAAGCACAGGACTTGATTCCTTACAGGAAGAGTCAAGAATAAGACAACCACAGACACAGCAAGATTGACAATGAGGTCAAAGAACAGAACTTGAGATCAAGTGATAAATGATAGAATGATATTATGCTGTGTGCAAAACACAAGTTGTGAAACCCTCTTAATCCTCTCTTACTGAGGTAACCTGTATGTCCTCAGTAAGTCAATAAGGATATAGTAAACTAACTACTGTCCAACCATAGGTATGCTTATGTAAGCTGCCAAATTCATCAATGCAAAATATTCAACACAACTTTTATAGTCTGGGCACATCCAAGACTCTAAATACATGAATAAAGGGTAATCAGATTGAAAACTGGATCATCAGATTAACATATCCAGTGACCAGATCAACAAAACCAGATTGATCAGATGTACAAACAAAAGTGTCCAGTGTAGTGAAATGAAGGCCTAACTTGTCAACAGGTGACAGACAAGGACAGATCAAATCCAATATGAAACTGGATGATGCAGGATATGACAGATACAAGAATAGAGAACTACAGTTCGCTACAGCATGTCAAAATATACTTTCTCTGATCTTCAACTTCCTCCATGGTCTGTCTAACAGAAGGATACAATGGTACTCCTGTTATACAGGGCAGAGAAGAAAGAGGTGAGTCAAGGATGCTAACCAAGATAGAGATCAAAGTTCTTGTGATCAAGTTTAGATTAGGTGAGATTAATGAGATCAACTCTTGTGAGCTTCTTAGAAGCTTGATCTTAAGGGGAAATGGATCTCATTATCAATTACATCACAGTGCCTATCACCTTTAAATACATTCAAGAGCCTGTATATACTTGTGTGTGATATAGCTAGAACAAGGTCAATGATATCAGAATGACATCATAGAATCTGTCATGCTGCCCCACTTATTTCAAATAGGTGGAGTTGAGTCTGGATTAATCCAACACAACAATTGTAAAGCTAGAAAAGCTTCAGACCAATGACATCATAGCTGAGTCATAAAGACTGCATCTAGATCATTATGTGGTCAATCCTAAGTGTAATAAGATTTACACTTTAATTAATCTTCTATTAAGCATGACTTATTTGCGAGTCACACCTAATAGCTTAACCTATATTCTTTAGTAACATGAGTGGTACATTACCACTATGGTCTGCCTGTATTAATAGAGCACAAGACCTAGTGTTCAATTACAGAATCTCAACACCATCTCCACAACTTTGAGATTGACATGCACCAAGTCCCCCAACTCCACTCCAGAGCATCTTAGAGTTGGCCATTTTACTCAGTAAGCTCATTTTTCTTCCTTCAGACCTCATATATTCTATTGTGGACATTATGTCATTATTACATCAGAGTTCATGCACTCTAATCACTATCACTATTTAGTTAGTCTGCTTTCATCATTCCTTCCTCAGTTGTTCTGTCACTGCCATGCAACAGCTGAGTCTGGGTATTGCTATCCCTCAGATTTTGACACAGTGGTCACTGACTTCCAACATGTTTACCCCATCAAACCACAATCAAACCCTACCATTCATCTATGCTTTCACCTGATCAAAAATATTACACAACCAGAACATGTACCAGAATGGCTGTATAACTGAAAGAGTAGAACTTTCAAAAGAGATGAGAAGCAGATGTATCTTGAATCTTCCAAGATCATAGGATGTGATCCTTAAAAGGGAAATAATTTCATGGTCATTGACCAGGGAGTCTGTGCATTGCCATATGGCCTGACATCAGCAAAACACTGATTATGTGTGCAATGCTGTACAGTTGCACACAGCTGCTACACACAGCTACCATACCACAGAAAGGGCCCCTCCTCTACAGCACTGTAATCACACTGGTACAGGGCTACACAGACATGGTTCACTGTACAGTCTGACAGATTGTGATCTATCCAAATTTATTTGTCATTTTATTGTGTAGAAAAAAAATGTATTCTAGTACATCCAAAAAAAGTGGTATTTTTTATCAACTAATATACAGTTGGAGTATACAGTGTAGTCATAGTCATCAAGTATCTGTCATGTCCTCATGACAAATGACTGTCCCATCATCATCATCATTATTGTGGGCATGCCATGAATGCTGTTATGACATGCTGCTGCCATCACCATTGCAATCTTCATGTCATGACCATCACAGCCATATCATTGCTATGGTCCCTGTTCCATTCTTCACATCACCATCATGGTCAGATTGTGGGCACTATTGTGACATGCTGCCACTGCTGTCATGCTGTGATTGCATCACCATCATTATGGTCAGTCACATTATGACTGTTGCATCATTATTATCATGGTCATGTCATGACCATCATGGCCATACTGTCACTGTGCTCCTCATCCCACTACCATCCTAATGTCACATTGGCCATAACTGCCTCATTATATTCATTCATGGTTTAGCCTTGTGGTTGCCAGTTGTCATTTGATTGCTGTCATCATCAGTGGCATGTTGGGATCACAGTCACAACCTTCATGTTATGCCATCATCATTGTCACCTTGTGATCATGCATGATGTCCTCCATGGTCATGGTCATAGTTGTGGTCTCATTATGCCTATTCCATCTTGTGATTGTGGTTCCATCATTCATCATTATCATGGCCATGCCATTATTGCATGGGCCATCATTGTGTTGTTGTAATATGGGCATTGTGGCATTGCCACCATGTCATGTGGTGGTGCTGCTATGAGCAGGTGGTAATGGTGGACTAACCACTCACCTGGGGTTGATGGGCCACATGAGGGTGCAATGCAGATGACAGCCACATGAAAAGGAAGTGATGGGTAAGATGAGGGCAGTGGAAGCAGGGAAGGAATGGCAGTGGGGCATGCAAGTGTGTAATGGTCAAGAGGGAGCAACAGTGGGAAGAGAGGGGGCTATGCAGCGAGATGCAGGTGGCAAGGTGAGGGCAGTGGTGGGGCAAGACAGCAGCAAGATGAGGATGACCAAGATGACAATAAGGGGGCAACATAGAGAATGGTGGTGTGGACATGTACTGATGAATGTGAAGGGCTGCATGAGGGGTCAATGCAGTAGATGCAGGTGGCAAGGAAAGGGGAATGGCAGGGAGAGATTGTAGCAATGGACTGCATGAGGGTATAGCACAGGAAATGTGGGCAGTGGGAAGAGGGCAGTAGATGTGCAAGGAAGAGGCTGCATGAGGGGGGCAATGTGGGTGGCAAGTAGCTGAAATTGGGGGGGATGGAGGTGGACAGGTAATGCTGAGAATAAGGGCAATGTATGCAAATGGAAGGAGAGGGTTGCATGAGAGGGCAATGTGGGACACCATGGGTGATGTGTAGAAAATGGGTGAGGTAGAGGGGAATGAATGATATATAGCAGGGATGTGGTGGAGAGGTTGGTGAGTGTAAGGTGGCTGCATGATGAACATGACTGCTCCAGTATCATACAACATATAGCAAAAAAAAAGAAAGAAGTCCTGGCATTAGGAACTAAAGGGTAGACATACAGTGGCTTAAAAAAGTGTCCCAATGTTGGTGCATTTTGAATAGATTGTTTAATTGCCAGTGAGAAAAACCAAAAGAGGCTAAACACTTGCAGGACCAAAGGTAGTACAAATCTGGGCTTCCTAACCCCACTTGGATTATGTGATTTGGTTGTCATGCCACTGAGGTACAGCCATTTTAAATGACTGCCTCTAGCCTTCTGGCATGCTTTCTATCCATATTTGACCTTCTCAGCCTCAATCATGCCCCACTCCACTGCAATCCTCTCCCAAGGTTTCCATACTCCCCTAGCTTGTCTTGAATAGTTGTTGAGCTTTTGTTTCAGGATTTGCCAGACATGTTTAATAAAGCTAATGTCTGGAGATTGTGGGGGCCAATCCAGAAGCTTGATTTCATGAGATTCAAGCCATTTCTGAGCTCTTTTAGAGGAGTGCATGGGGTCATTATACTGTTGAAAGATAATATCATCCTCAGAAACACCAAAGCTTTCCATGCTATAAAGCAGATTACCCTTCAAAATGGAGACATACTGCTTAGCATTCATCTTGCACTCTACTCCTTCCAAGATTCGAATACCATTTCAGCCCATACATTCCAAAACAATCAAGGAATCTCCTCTAAACTATATCATTTCCCATACCATCCTCTCCTATAAAGGCTTACCTGCCATTTTTCATACATATTTTCTTCCATCTGATCCAATCCTGTTAAACTTGATTTCATCTGATCAAATAACCCTAGCCTAGTCCTCTACAGTCCAGTTTTGATACTTAAGAGCAAAAGCTAGCCTATGTTTGCTATGTTTGACAGATAAAAAAAGCTTTTTCTTCTTGATCATGGCCTTCAAGAAAGCAGACTTGAGGACATTGTGAACAGTTTGGAATAAGATAGGAGAGCAGAGGGAAGAATTGATGAGATGGATTTCTTGAACAGCATTTCCCACTTTCCCAGTGGTAATACTAAAAAATAATCCTTCTCTTATCAGTAGAGAAAACCTTGGAAAAACACTGTGACTTGATGTTTTCCTTCTCTAGAAGGTACTACTTGATGACTCTGGCTACAGTAGACTCCCCCAACCCAGTTTAAGAGGAGATCTAATGAATAGAGAAACCAGATCCAGCAAGAGAGAGAATATTAGCTTTAATAGAGGTAGGAATGGACTTCAGGATGATATTGATTAACTGAGTGGGATGAGTATCATTTATACACCCTAGAATTACATAATTTACATAATCATTCATGGTCAAGGCAGAGCAGTCATCAGAAGCTGTTGTATTCTTATGTTATTTACCAGAAAATGAATTACAGCATAATGCTCAAATTGTTACGATTTATCCTGGACTACACTTTTCCTTGATTTATCACTTACATACGCATGGGTATAAGTCCCAACTTGGACGTTCATTTCTTTTCATCGCTGACTATGATACCATGACTCATTATCCGATGCTGTCACATCCCACTCACTTGCTTCATCAGCAATTCCTTCCATAGTATTCTTTTACATTCCATGCCTACCCTGAACTTCTTTATGTATATAAACCCACATCGTCGCACCTATGCTCCTCAGTCTAGTCTTACCATTTCTTACGCCATTTCCTACCTTGTACTCCCATCACTGCTGGAATACATCAGTGTTTCCACTCCACAATACAGGTCCAAGGGTAGCCTTGATACCCTCTTGCTCTTTGTCACCTTGAATGACCCTTAATTTGGGAGTTACCACCATTAACTCAGAAGTCCTTGTTGTCTGTCCTCAATCATAGGCAGACTCCTTGTCCACCGTTCACTTGGTAGTACCTTGGCCGCCGTTAGCTCGGTAGCAACCCTTGTCGCCGAATCTCGCTAGTAGATAGGCTCCTTGTAGATGTCTTACAATCGTTAAGCCCCATCGCCTCCCTTGTCCATGGTTAAGACTGCAGTCTCAACAGTTCTATGCCTGCCCCTTCCAGGTCAGCCATAACAAAAGACTAGACTCTCTCCTCATACTGGCTACTTTCACGTAAGCCACCACCATTCATTCCTACCGCCCCTCGTCAAATCCCCTTCGTGGGAAATCCTTTTGAACTCCACGTGCACCAATGCCTCTAGCAGAAGACTCCTCTGATGCTTCTGACCAAGAAGCTATCACCCCTGTCACGTCATCTGACGTACCTTCAAGACTGTCCCCAGTCACCCCCATTGTTCCCATAGCACTGTACAACCCTTCACTTGCTGTCCACCAGCACATTGCCTTGCAAAGTACCCCCCTTGCCTCTACTCCCATGTCTTCTTCCTTGAAACCTGTTGAACTTCGCCTCACTAGGCCCAAGGCCTACGACAGGGACCCCTCTGAAGCCATCTCATGGCTGACCTCTGCCCATTCATACATGCTCATCAACAAAGACATCTACAACACCGATCATAAGAAGATCAGCTTCCTCCTTTCCTATATGAGTGAAGGCCGTGTCAAGTTATGGGCCGAGTTCAAGTGCCGTGCTGCCCTTGAGACCGATGACTTTGGTACTCTCAAGGACTTTATCAAGGAGTTCAAAGCTGCCTTTGATCGAGGCAACACTGAGCAAGCCACCCTATCCTGGCTTGCTACCACCCGCATCAAGAAGATGACTCAACTCAATGATTATATCACCAAGTTCCTTCTCCATGTCAGGAAGGCTAGTTTTACCTATCCTCCACTTGCTGCCAATGCTGCCACTCACCATACTTTGATCCAGTTCTTCTGGGTCAGGATTTTGCTCTTATGTGTAGGATCAACTCCATGGATACCATACCTTCCACTATTGAGAAGTGGATCGCTCAGTCCTCCCATTTCAAGGCACAGTGGGATGAGGGAGATGCTGTTGCCAAACAACATCACAGAACCTTGTCTATTCAGACCCACCAGTATGCCAAACTGGCTTCCAGACCTCCCCACGACCCCAATGCCATGGATGTTGACATCGTCCATATCCTCAAGATGACTTCTCAGAAACGAGAACATTGCTGAAAGGAGAACCTTTGTTTCCACTGCTGCAAAAAGGAACACGGATCCCTTTCCTGCCCCACCTTCCCTTCCACTCCCATGCCACAAGTCAAGAAAGTGACTAAGGCCAAGATTTCCAAGATCTCCGAGGATCTTCCAAGGCTTCAAGAGATAGAAGACAATAACGATGAAGAGCCAAGGAAAACCACCATAGGAAGGGTCGGAATGATGAATTTTTGAAATGGAAAGTTACTATGATGCATGACTTCCCTTCCTCATTTAGTGCCAATGTAACTGTAAACACTAAGGACAAGCAATCGATGAGAATCCCCATTCAACTCATTGATTCCTTGCACTCAATGAAAGCCATTGACACCTTCACCATCATAGACAGCGGTGCAGACATCAACTGCATCGACTGGGGCTTTGTTTGTAAACATCACCTTCCCACCACTTGTTTAACCACACCAATTTCCCTTTGTAATGCAGATGCTTCCGTCAATCAAGAAGGGTCTGTATGCTTCACTTGCACTCTATTCTCCAACATCAGAGGAATAGCCCAACGTTCTGAGTTCTATGTCATGAACTGCAGAAACTCCAATGTCCTCCTTGGTATGCCATGGCTAACCAAGACGAACCCAGTCATCAACTGGGAAACACGTACCCTTGATGTCCCTGAATCCAAGGATGAATTGAAGGCTCTATACAAGGCCTTCTCCTCCGACACCAAGCACCATTATGATCACATCAATCATAGTGCCCCTCAACCCTCTCGTCATCATATGATCCATGAGGTCTATGATAGACACCTCTGGGACTACTGGGACAGAGCCACGGAAACTGATTTCACCGTTGCCTGTGTCCAGGACTACCATTACCAACATGGAATGTCCACCAATTGCCTTTACAAAGCTGGAGGATACTATGTCCCCAACTTTGACATCATCGCCTGAGTCAGCACTGCTACTGAGCTTGCTGCCGCTGCCTTGCCTGAAAAGGCTCCCATTGTCCTTCCAAAGGAATATGAAGACTTCAAGGAAGTCTTTTCCAAGGAAGCTACCAACCATGTACCCCCCTCGAGACCCTATGATCACGAGATCAACTTCAATGAAACTTTCGTCCCTAAAATAGGGAAAGTTTACCCCTTGTCCCCTGATGAACAAAAGGCCATGGAAGATTTCCTTGAGGAAAACCTCAAAGTCAGAAAGATCCGTCCCTCAAACTTCCCCCAAGCCTCTCCCTTCTTCTTTGTCAAAAAGAAGGATGGGAAACTATGCCCTTGCCAAGACTATCACTATGTCAATAAGCACACATTCCATGATACTTATCCCCTCCCCCTCGTCTCTGACCTCGTAGACAAGCTTAAAGATGCTAAGGTCTTCACCAAGTTCAATGTCCACTGGGGTTACAACAACATCCATATCAAAGACAGACACCAGTGGAAGGCCGCCTTTATCACTCACAAAGGCCTCTTCAAATCCACCATCATGTTCTTCGGTTTATCCAACTCCCCTGCTATATTCCAATGTTTTATGAATGATTCCTTCCGCAATATGATTGCTGAGGGCTGGCTCGTCATCTACATGGATGATCTCCTGATCGCCTCTCCCAACGAAGCCACCTACACCGAATGTACCCACCATGTCCTGGAATGCATGAAGAAGCTGGACCTTCACTTGAAACTGGAGAAATGCACCTTTGCCACCACTGAGGTCGAATATCTTGGTCTCATTGTCAAACCTGACCAGATGGCCATGGACCCCATCAAGCTTGATGGAATTGCATCCTGGCCTGTGCCCACCATGCCTAAGGAGGTACGATCCTTCTTGAGTTTCACCAATTTCTACTGTCAGTTCATCCCCGACTACTTCTCCATCGCCCGCCCTCTTCTTGACCTCACCAAGAAGAACCTTACCTGGAACTGGACTCCAGAGTGTGACATGGCCTTCCGCCATCTGAAGAACTTGTTCTTATCCAAGCCTGTCCTTCAGCTTCCTGATCCCACTTGTCCTTTCGCTATCGCCACTGATGCAGCCAAGTATGCTACTGGGGCTGTCCTCCTCCAGACCAATGACAACAGTGATTGGCATCCCTGTTCCTACTGCTCCTCCTCGTTCTCTCTGGCCGAAAGGAACTATGACATCTATGATTGTGAGCTCCTTGCCATCCTCTGTGTTAAGGATTGGCATCAATACCTCCGTGGCGCATCCTTCTGCTCCTGATGCCTTGTCACGTTGTCCTGACCTCTATTCTACCTTTGACCCTGACAATGAGTCCACCATGCTCCTCCCACCATTGATGTTCATTCAGCTCATCGACAGCTCTCTCACTTTTCTCATTGAGAACTCCTCTGAGTTGGATCTCCTTGTTCTTAAAATCCTCCAATCCATTGCCAATGATGTCCCTTCAAACCTCCATGCCCGTCTCTCTGACTGGCAATACTGTGATGGCGTGCTTCTCTACAAGGATCGTGTCTACATCCCCACCAAAGACCTTCAGCAGAAAGTCCTCCACTGCCATGACCATGAATCCACTGGTCATTCTGGATATCTCAAGACCCATCAACTGGTCTCTTCTGAGTTCTGGTGGCCCGGTCTGGCCCACTATGTCTGCAAGTACGTCAAAGGTTGCACCACTTGTCAGGCCAACAAGGCCAACACACACCCCACTGTACTCCCGCTCACCCCCATTTGCTCCACCTGCACACGCCCATTCCAACAGATCTCTTGTGATCTGATCACTGATCTCCCCATGTTACCCATGGACTTTGATTCTCTATTGGTCATGGTTGACCATGGGCTTACTAAGGGGGTAATTCTATGCCCTACTGTGAAAACAGCCACCATTGAGGGTATCGCAACCCTCTTCCTCCACAAAGTCTACTGCCATTTCGGTCTTTATGAAAAGATCATCTCTGACAGAGGCCCACAGTTTGCCTCCACCTTCACCAAAGAGCTCAGGAAGCTCTTGAACTATAACCTCGCCTTGTCCACTGCCTACCACCCCCAAACAGATGGGAAAACCAAACATGTCAACCAGGAGATCGAAATCTACCTTCAGATCTTCTGCGGCAATAACCTGTTCTCATGGCACGAACTTCTTACTCATGTCAAGTTTGCACACAATCACCATCCTCACTCTGTAATGGGAAAGTCTCCATTTTATCTCATGATGGGTTATGAACCCCATGCCTTACCTTCTATTGTCTCTGACGCCAAAATTCCCACAGTAGAAGACCACCTTAAATTCCTCACTGTCTCCCATGATGAAGCACTTGCCGCTCATGAACTTGCCCGCCAGACTATGGCCCAATGTACCACGTCCAAATTCCAACCCTTTGTCAAAGGAGACAAGGTCTGGTTGGAAGCCCACAATCTCAAGTGGAACATCGTCAACCCAAAGTTTGCCCCCAAATGGGAAGGACCTTTTCCCCATCATGGAAGTCCTGTTTCCCATTACCTATCATCTAAAGCTCCCACCCACTTGGAAGATCCATCTGGTCTTTCATGCTTCTCTCTTATTATCATATCACGAAAACAACGTACATGTTCCAATTTCACAAGACCACCTTCAGACCTTGTAGACGGCAAGGAAGAGTACAAGATCGATAAGATCTTACATCACTGTGGAACTCTGTCCAACTGCCACTTCCTGATCTGATGGAAGAGCTATACAGTTGAAGAAGATTTATGGGAATCCAAGCAGAACCTGAAACATTCTAAGGCCACCCTGACATTATAAAAACCATCATCCCTCCGTTTTCCCCTCAGAACCTTTGTCCAATCACAACAATGACCACTTTACCCCTCTGCAATATCACCTTCATCGCCGCTGACATTGAAGAGTTCTCTACCTCCATTGTTGACTCCCTGTCCACCATCTCCACTTTAAAAGATACCTTCTCCAAAGTCTCTACCCTCATCAAATCAGTCACCAATGAGAACCACACTCCATCCCCCACCTTTGCAGATGCTGGCTGGAACAGCCTCTCTCCTGATTCCCCATTCTGTGCTCCCCTCGTGGAAATCTCTAGACTCCCTGCCACATGCTCCATTGCTGCCATGGACCTCCCTATTCATGCCCATCATCTCCATCCTCAGGCCATCCCCTTTCCCTGCATCGCTGCTTACCACAATCGCATCTATGACCAGCACATGGCCATTCCTATCAGTGCCCACCTTGATATGGGCTCCGCCCTCTACTGCCTCATTCGCCTCTTGTGGCAAATAGGCTGTCTCAACTTCTTGAACCACCCCACTGCCATTGCCATCCTTAGTGAAGCCAACACCGAGTTAAATATTCTTGCCCACCAGCTCAAGCTTGGCAAGTTTCTCAAGGACCTTGACCACTACCTTGCCAAGACCAATGCTCAACATTCAGAGCTGTTGCCCATACCCATTCCTCCCTTCACTCCTACCCCATCCACTACCATCGTCACCACACCGCCCACTTCGTCCACCCCGTCCATGTCCTTATCTCCTCTTGATGAGGAAACCATTGCCTTCATAGATCAAACTGAACTTCATCATCGTGAAAACAGAGGAGAAGTCATCCTCACTGCCGACAACTCTCATTACCCCCAGGCCTGTTTTCTTTGTTGCCGCCTCGGACACTTTCAGAACTGATGCCCTGAATACCTCTGTCCCACCTGTCTTCACTTCACCCCTGGACATAGTCAGAGGAAATGCCCTCTCTGACACCCTATGCCTTGACCCTCTCCCTCTACCTCGCCCTCATCCCATCACTCATCCCATCGCTCATCCTTGTCATCCTCATCCCGAGGAACTCCGCCACCAAGTCCTATGCCCCAGCGTGTACAATGAACTGTTCATTTCCCTACCCGATGATGCTCTGCACCCCTACAGACATCCACCCAGGAGCCCCCATCTATCAACAAGAGAGAAGATGAGGGAGACTTCACATTCAACGATGCTGCCATGTCTAACATGACTGGTGAGCCCTATGGAGACTATAGAGATTTTTGAAGTCGGTGACTTCAAGTCTACTAAGGGGGTAATGTTATGATTTATCCCAGACTACACTTTTCCTTGACTTATCGCTTATATATGCATGGGTATAAGTCCCAACTTGGACATTCATTTCTTTTCATCGCTGACTATGATACCATGACTCATTATCCGATGCTGTTGCATCCTGCTCACTTGCTTCATCAGTGATTCCTTCCATAGTATTCTTTCATGTTCCATGCCTACCCTGAACTTCTTTACATATATAAACCCACATTATTGCACCTATGCTCCTCAGTCTAGTCTTACTGTTTCTTACACCATTTCCTACCTTGTACCCCTGTCACTGCTGAAATACATTAGTGTTTCCACTCCACAATACAGGCCCAAGGGTAGCCTTGATACCCTCTTGCTCTTTGTCACCTTGAATGACCTTTAATTGGGGAGTTAACTTGGAAGTCCTTGTTGTCTGTCCTCAATTGTAGGCAGACTCCTTGTCCACTGTTCACTCGGTAGTACCTTGGCTGCTGTTAGCTCGGTAGCAACCCTTGTTGCTGAACCTCACTAGTAGGTAGGCTCCTTGTAGACATCTTACAATTGCTAAGCCCCATCACCTCCCTTGTCCACAGTTAAGACCGCAGTCTCAACGGTTCTACGCCTGCCCCTCTCAGGTCAGCCGTAACACAAATAAGTATTCAAATGACATGTCATTTTAAAATGGCTGTAACCCATTGGAATGACAACCAAATCACATGATCTAAGTGGGGTTAAGAAGCACAGAGCATGTACTACCTTTGATGCTGCAAGTATATAGCCTTGTTTGATTTTTCTCAGTGACAATTAACCAATTTCTTTAAAATGTACCAACATTGGAACACTTTTTTGAGCCACTGTACCTACACTTTTTAGGGTAGTACCAGTTGTCATGTTATCTGAGATCACAGCCACAAGCCCTGCACAGGGAGATGTCATCTGTACAGTCTGTGCAGGTCCTTCAAGGAAATGAAATTCTGAAAACTCTGTGCTTGAAAATCAACTTGCATCATGTAATGTGCACTTTCAAAAAAACACCAAGTCCACATTTGACTTCAAGTTTCATATAGGAGGGTTTATAAATATTTTGACCATGTACACAAATCTGATCATTGAGTACTCACAAGTTCTACAATTGGTTGACTAGATTGTTTTATCTTTTATACATGCTGTGGTCTGCTGTACTCTACTGTGACTTTGTGGGGCTATAGGTTGTGACCATTGTAGCTACTGTGACTTGTGTGAGCACTGTGGCAAGACTGTGGTGGCTGTAAGTGCTGCTTCCAAAAAGATGTTTTACTAATGGGGGTGTAGAATGATGCCATCATGTCAGATTCTATAGTGTGGGCAGAGATACCCAATACTACTACCTATTAGTACAACTATAGGTAAATCAATAGAAAGAGTCTCACCTCAGCCAGATGCCCAAGAGAGCAATCACAACTGAGGTGAGTTGAGAAGAAATTAAATAGTGAAATGATATGTGCACATCTAACTCTGGTCTGGAGTTAAGCAAGAGTAATTGAAGTGTATTTGAAATAGCTCAAGACAAGAAAGGAATGGTTCAAAAGAAAAAAAACCAGTCATATAACTTTCAGAAGTTGTACAGTATGTAAAAAGTGCTATAATGCAATGAGACATTTTCTTGAAATAGATAAATGCAACTCTGAAGTGAATGAAGCAGAGGACATATGAAAAGAGGGCAGAGTAATCTTAGAGTTGCATTGGACTTGTACTGGAGTTACATTTTAACACATTGTTGATACAGAGCAGATGTGTGGTGTACTACTGTCTCTCTCCCATAACAATGAATGTTCATGTATACAAAAGCCCATCAAAATTCACCCATCCCTCTTTGCATACCGTGCAAATAGTATAGTGCTTGTCAACAAAGGCATAGCACCCACTGTGTATCAGACATGTGATGTTGCATGCTTGTACTGTGATCCAAAACACATAGTCTTTCCCTTGATTTTCAAGGTTGGTCTTTCAAATTCAGTTTCTCCCAGTTTCTTATGCTACTTAGGCTATCATCATGTTCACAGCTAAAGAATACAACAATGGCATATCAACCATCATTGCTACAGTCAGATTCAGATGCCACAGACAACATTCAAGCATGATCCAGGTACATGTGTGATCAAACAAGTTGAACAATGTGAATAAGGTAACTCTGTTTTGTCCCATTTCAAGGTTATGATCATTGATGGAGTTGTACTGAATGATCAAAATGGATGTGCTGTCTGCAAGGGGTTATGAGCACAAGCATGTGGCAATATGTGGGAAGGTTGTCATCAGGAAATGTTGAACACATTTCTAATGATGCTCTTAAAAATATCAGAATAATCAAATTCAGAGTGTGTGGTCAGGGAATCTACATCATGAGAGGATTTATCTGTTGTCAGAACCCACAGTATGCTGGGATCTTTATGTCAAGTGCAAGGATACCATCCATGGGGCTATCCAGGATGCTGTTTGTGAATGGCCTGAAGTCCTCATTAGCACAATTTCAGGGCAATCCTTAAAACAGAGATGGAAAAGCTGTGGAATGTGAATCTTCATAGACTTTATAGTGTCCATAATGACACAAGTTGACCATGCATACATCCAACAAGAAGTGGCCAAGTCTGCAGTTATGCCATTCTCAAAAATGGAAATGAAATGAATCTCTCTTTAATAATGTCATTCGGGTTGTGGTTTATGACCTGGAGCAGCCCCACATGCTGTTTTACAAGATTGTACATAAGGCAGGGTTCAATTGGAGATGGAGCAATACATTCCATTTACATAAACAAAGCAGATCACAATGCCCTCTAGGAAGTCCTCATCACCAGTGGTATGAGGGTTCATCTTTAACAATTGTCTTTCTCCACAGGGTTAGTTTGCCATCATGGCAAGTCAGTATGGTCAAGAGCATTTGGAACACTTGCACATGGACAAGAATATCATGCCTTGAAAGTGAACTGATTTTACACTGAAGACTGGAAGTCATATTCATATTTCAACCTTGACATTCTGAACCACAAGGAATGACTCAAAATTCTTGCTGAGATGAAGTACACCTACAAGGGGTCTACAAGGGGATGGGCATGCCCAGGTGAGAAGACATCAGTGAGAGTGTATTGCTCAGGTGGCATGAAAAGGTGTGATCATTGTCATTTTGTGCACTCCATGCTGAACATGCATGTAGTTGACAGAGATCATGGAAACAGGGCATGTCATGACTGATCGGAAGACTGTTTGATTCTAGTTGATACTGTTGTAATCATCTATCTCTCCCATCTACAATGGGCAAGAACTGTGTGCAAAGGAAATGAAATATAAATCTATTGTGATCCTGCTATTAAAGGCCAACAAAGGGGCTAGAAGTTGATGGATTGACTCAAAGGGCTAAGACTGGAGTCCACTGTGAGTAATCAAGGAAGAAAAACAGTGAACTCCAGAGTGTAAGTGTACATTGACCAAATAATAGAAAACAAGTAAGCCATAATGTAAAGACAACACTACATGTGTTGCTTCTGCTTGTGTAGTGATACCACAACATGATAGAACATTGAGGAAAGTTGGTATATGGATCAGTTCAATGGCTAATTTCAAATCATTGTCTGTCTCAATCTCTGGCACTTTTGTGTGCCAAGTGATGTCTGCTGACAGTAGTGACATGCACAGTTGCACCATGACAAAGCCAATGACACATGAACACTGCTGATGGACTGCATGGAGGTGAGTGAGATTTCAACAGAGTACTTCATACCAAGCAGGACTGCTCTGGGCTTCCCCATTTCAAACTTGATGTCTAGGACAAGCTTGAATCAATGGAAAAGAAATGGTTTAGAAAGGATGATGAAGTGCTGCACACAATGGGGCATGCATTTCTTCCCCTTTGTGCAAGAGCATCAGAATGTACTCAACCACTTAGCTTTGAGAGACTGAGCATGTCCAAAGTAGACCATTGCTGAGGGATCTTCAGAAAAGTTCCATTGTGACACACTAGTAATTCATCTTCCATTTCAAACTTCAGTTGCAGCCCTCAAGATGATGATTGAAAGTGAGGGCACATAGAATGGCAGTGTGGTCATAATCCTTGTGCAACACACTTCAATAGGAAACAGAAGTGATGTCCCATTGTCAGATGAAGAGGTGATTCCATTCTTCAATCTAGCTCTGATTCAAACCTTCATATATCTGAGCTGCTTCATATTGATATCCATCATGGCATGATATCATCTCTACAATTCCTACATGATGGAAGCAAATCATTATTCGAAGCAAGAATAGAACAGTCCAAAGATGGAAAGTAGATAAGTGCAGTGGTTGTGCCTGAGTTGGCAATGAAAAAGATGGGATCAAATTGCATAGTCATCTCAAAGGATGCAATGATGTGTGCACCCCCAGATCTAAAGAATCACTGGGCATTGTTTTTTTTTCCATGCTCTTCCAATGCTTTTTTCGTATATCTCGCCTCTTTCACCTCTCTCGCCTATCCCCCATTTCACGTGAAATTGCCATGTGGCCATCCTTTTCCAGATTGCTGTGCTGTGCCACTTGATTATGTAATATAATAATTATGTGATATAATACATGATTATGTAATAAATCTTTGTTCTGTCTGCTCAACTCAACATTCTGAGCATATATCTTGCTCCTCTGTCTCAAGAAAACCCCCTGAAGATTTTCTGATTGCTTTTCATAGCTTTGTCTGTGAGTTATACATAAATTTCACTATTATTTGTGCTTCAAAATCTCATGATAATCTGTTTTTGATGGTAATCTGATCAGATAAGATATTTGTGTCTGTTTGCTGCCAGGTATGCATATAAATTGTGGTTGGTAGACTAACATACATGTGATATGATAAATTATAGGCTTTCAGTTGTTTGCTGAAATCAACTGGAATATTTTTTATATATAGTGAGTTTATTATATCATATATGTATAAACTGATTGCAAATTTACAATGAATCAAACAAGGTTTTTTTTTTCTTTAGCTTTTCAATCAGAGTAAAGGGTGTGCTATTGAATTAGACACACTTGATCTTTGCTTTATCCCAGTACTATAAGAGCTAAAACCTACTGTTGAAAGAAGTGCTTGGTTTGTTTTGACTGAGTCTGCAGTTATCTGACTCTGTTCAAAGCATTTCCTTTGATCAAGTCCCTACTCTCTAGCTTCACAGATTCAACTCTGTGTGTCCACTGGTTGCTGAACCCTATCTGGGCTGGGACCTCTGATAGTACTACAGAGTTGAGATAGGATTGGTGGGGCTGATATTCAGCCAAGGAATTTGACAGGTGTTTTATCTGTCTCTTTCCTTGCAGTTATCAATCATCATTGTCTTGGGCTTTCTGCCTTTTGCTCTGTCATATTCCTTCACTGGTTGCCTATTAGTCAACTCTAAGTACTGTTTGGTAAAGTAAGGTGATTGGTGTGCATTCTTAGCTTCCTTTCTGAAGACCAGGCCTCAAATCTCTCTGCTTTGGAACCTTACTTGGACTCTGGACCTTCCCTTGGACTCTGGACCTTTTTTTGAACTCTGAACCTTTGCTTGAATATTTGATTTGGGCTTGAATTTTGAATATTTTTATTGTTGGCATCTGAAATGTAAGTGTTTTTTTTTTAAATCAACTTGACATATCATAACACTATGTTTCATTCTATTAGAACTTTCCCTCCTACTTCACCTCAGTGTGCACAAAGTGCTGCTCATCAAGCTGAATGTAATCAATGCTTGCTTGCATCTCCTACATCTTGCTGTCATCCACACCCTGCTGCTCAAACTGCTATACAAATGCAAATGCCACCACCACCTGCTTTAGTGGTTAGTCATTTTTGTTTGACTACAAATGTATATAATATTGAAAATAATCAACAGATCAATCCTCCTGTTCCAGTTGATCAATATCCTGGTATACCATGCCATCAAATTGCATATCATAACATGCAACAAATGTATCAAAACAGAGAGCATATAGATTACAATGCTCACCTGCTGGAGAATTTTAATTATACACATGAGGAACATCATTGAAAACGTCATCATACCTCCAATGCTCTTCAACATCAACAGGAGAATTCTTTTCTGATTGATCAACAACAGCTGCAGCATAGACAGCAGCAACATCAGAGACATTCAGGTCATGACTTGACACATTTGCCACATGAATTACAGCAAATGCAGGTGATGAAAGATCAAAGAATGGTAACTTTGCAACAAGAGTTACTATAGCAGCAGCTGTTGCAGCAGGGTCAACAACAGACTTTACTGGAGGAGCAGCTACATCAGTATAGACATCATGAGGAGCAACAACAAGCATTACATCAACAACAGGAGGAGCATAATCATCAGAAGTGTCAAGCAGTTGAACAAATTCAACAACTGTCTCAAGCATTGCTTGCAGATGCTTTACAAGAACATAGTTAATGATCTGCTGATCAGTATGAGCAAGATCAAGCCAGAGAGCAGAATAATTTCAATTCTAACATTGACTCTAATTCTGGCTCTGATTCTGATTCCAATCCTAATCCTGACCCTCTTAATCCTAATCCCAACCCCAACTCTGAATCTTTCAATTCCAAATTCAATCCTGACCTTCCCAATCCTGGCTCTTCTAATCCTGGTTCTTCTAATCCTGGTTCCAATCCTGACCCCAATCCTAATCCCAATCTCAATCCCAATCCTGATCCTAATCCCAATCCTGATCCTGATCCTGATCCTGATTCTGACCCTGATCCAAATCCTCAACCACCACTATATATTCCTCCTGCTGGAAGACTATATACTGAACCTGTTCAATTGCACAACTTGGGTTTGATGAATGTTCTATGTTCACACTGCAATGCTTTGCATTTTATGATAGAAAAACATGTTGGATCTAGCAATACAAATCCTCGCTTTGGCACATGCTGTTTACAGGGTCAGGTCAATCTTTCTCCAATTCAATGATGCCATGAGTGCTTCAGGAGTTGTTTGATGATCCTCAGGATTGCAAGGAATTCAGAAAAAAAATTCATCAATACAATAATGCTTTGACATTTACTTCTGTTGGTGTTGATGTGAATGAACAATCTCTTAGAGGATCAGAACCTGCATCATTTCACATTCATAATGCACTTCATCATCTTATGGGAGCTCTCATGCCTCCTGATGGTCAACTACCTTCCTATGCTCAACTCTATATCTATAATCCACAGGAAGCAACTGACAGACAAATGCAACACAACCTTCAATTGAATGATGTCATCTTGCTTGACTTGCATGCTACTCTTAGGGATATTCATCCTTATGCTCCACTTTACAAGCAGATCTATGATGTTATTAGAGTTAGTTCTTTTTCTTTATATGCATTTTTTACAAGTAAACTGATCATTGATTTTATATTAGGCCAAGCCTTCAGAACAGCATACTGATGTTCGCATGTGACTACATCTACAACCATCTAATGATCCTCAGCATTACAATCTCCCCATTGTTGATGAAGTTGCTGCTATTGTTCCTGATGATGGCTCTCTGCATGTTCAAGCAGATTGTGATATCATGTTGCATCTTCAGAGTGGTGGGCTTCATGGAATCAGCAATCTTCATCCATCCTATCTTTCTCTCCATTATGTACTATTCTTTCCTCATGGTGAGGATGGATGGCATTTAGACATTCCTCTTCAAAATCCAAATAGTATTCCTTTTCACTCTAAAAAAGTCACTCAAACACTCTGGTATGCACACAGGCTTCATGTTTGTCCATTACAAATAGAACCTTTCAATCTCTTCAAGGGTGGCAGACTTTTTCAACAATTGATTTGTAATGCCTAGGCTTCCATTGATCAATGCAAGCTCACCTGGGTTGCCAACAATCAAACCAAACTTAGAGCCAATTTGTATCAAGGATTAAGGGATGGTATGAATCAGGATGCTGGTCAGAATATGGGTCAAGTTGGGTGTGTCATCCTTTCCTCCACTCACAAGGGTGGTGTTTGCTACATGCAGCAATTTCTTCAAGATTCTCTTGCCATCTGTCATGAATATAGGAATCCTAATCTATTCCTCACTATGACTGCCAATGGAAGCTGGCCAGAAATAACTCAAAATCTATTTTCAGAGGTGTACATTTAATTTTCATGATTGTATTTTCATCTGATTATATATATAGGACAAACTGCTGTTGACAGACCTGACTTGGTATCAAGGGTGTTTTATCTCAAACAACAAGCCTTGATCAAAAAAATTGAGCAGGGCTACTTTGGAAAGGTGGCTGGATATGTCTACACCATTGAATATCAGAAGCGTGGCCTACCCCACATGCATCTTTTGATTTTCCTGGAGGAAGAACACAAAATTCATTTTGTAGAGCAATTGATGCTATCATTTCTGCTCAAATTCCTGATTCTAACATTCATCCACAACTTCACTCTGCTGTCACAAGGTATATGCTTCATGGTCCTTGCTCTCCTTAAAGATGTTTGGAGAACAATGTCTGCAAGAAACACTTTCCTAAGCCTTTCTTTGCTCAAACTATCATCAAGAAAGATGGCTATCCTGACTATGCTTGCCCTAACAATGGCAGGACTATTCAAAAACATTAAGATATCTTTGACAATAGACATGTGGTCCCTCATCCCAGAGAGTTGCTGGTTCAGTTTGACTGTCATATCAACTTGGAAGTCTGTGGCTCCATCAAGGCTGTCAAATATATTCACAAGTATATTTACAAGGGTCCTGATCATGCTACCATTCAAACAGATAGTCAGGATGAAATACACTCCTATCTTGATGCCAGATATACTTCTTCCACTCAAGCCTGCCACAATATCTTTGAATTTCCAATGCATAGAGAATGGCCTGCAGTCTATTGCTTGCCTGTTCATTTGCCTGGTCAACAGTCTGTCATCTTTCATGCTGATGATCAGATTGAACAAGTGGTGGACAATGTCAAGGACACTGAGCTGCTGGGATGGTTTAAGGCAAATCAAGATCCTGTCCTCATTGCTGCTGATGCACACAATCATCTCAGATTTTCCCAAGAGTTTTGTTTGATACAGTTGTGAAGCTGTCTGAAAGGTTCATCAATGATACAAGGCTATTGGATGCATGTACTCTGTGCCACCCTCTCCTGGAGAAGCATTTTACTTGGGCCTTTTGCTCACTATGATCAAAGGTATGATTGTTTGTATTGTATGCTTAAACAATATTTATGTGATGTTTTCATAGGTGCTACATTCTATGAAGATCTGTTAAGACTGGATCTCCTCTGCTCAAACTCTGGTTGGAGATCAGAGATCAAAGAGAATCAAATGGCCAGAGATGGCCGGAGGTCCGGAGGATCACATTTGAAGGAGTGAAGGCTTGGTGCAGGACTTGTGTGTTGCACCCTAGTACTGTCATGGCCTTCTTGGTTGGAGATGCATCAGAGAGTTCAGAGAGAGATTGGAAGAGAGAGTCTAAGGTGATATTCAGGCTAAAGTATCTACATACAGAATCAGAGTATATATAGTCAAAGGAAAGTCAGAGGCTATGTAGATGTATAATATGGAGGTTGGATATCTGAGTGCTGGAGCTATGCTCTGGGCCAGGAACAAGCCAGAGCTGTGCTACACAGTGTCAGAGGGAACAAAGGGGCAAGACTATACTAAATACAGAACAAGAAACATATGTAAGGAAATCTATGAGTTGTCCAGAGGAACGGAGTTACATATTGACAGAGGGTGTGCTGGAGATATGAGCGGAGTTGTGTTCTGGAGGTTGGAGTTGGGTTGGATGAATGGGATATGACAGTATCCTCCTCTTAGGCCTGAACCCCTGAAGGTCTTTAGGGATCACAGAGTTAGGAGGCTTCGGAGTTTGAACTGGAGGTATAAGTCATGATGGAGTCGGAAACAGGGTTGATCTCCAACCACTACCATCTATGTCTGAAATCGATGATATCAAGTCTTGGTCCAATGATCATCTGGCAGAGCACGAGGATGACAATGACAGGATGTGGGAGATGAAGGCTGACAAGCGGAGGAGGCAGACGAAGGTAAGGAAGGAGGAGGAGGCATGGAGAAAGGCGAAGGAGGCGTGCAGGAAGGCAGAGCAGGAGGCATGCTGTAGGAAACTGGAGTTCCCTACAGTGACATCCAGAGTTTTCCCACAGTCTGATAGCCCCTATCCTGCGCTCCAGGCAAACCCGAGACCATTCCACTGCCATTTGTCCCAACCCAAGTCAAGCTAGTTGAAGTCCAAAGGTCAGTTTTCAATCTGATAGTCTGGACCTGAGTTCCTGCATACCAGACCCGGTGTTCCCACGCCTCAGAACCGTTCCCGCGCTCCGGGTTTGGTCAGATTTTTGTTCTTTTCATGTTTCCTTTACTGTACTCCATTCGAGTATGCCCAGATTAGACATTTGTACCTAGGAATTAGTTCCTAGACAGTGTGCAAGTAACCACCACCTTTCCTAAGCCATTAAGTCCAGTTCCCTAGTCTTTTTCCTACATTTCCCTACAAGTTTCCTTCAAGTCCAGCCAGTAAAGTTGGTTTCCTAGCCCTACCAAATGGGGGGAAACCAGACTCGAGTTTTCCAGTGTCCTGTGGACATTTAGTGAGCCTTTTCTATAGTCCTCTTTCATTCTCTTTGCAATTCCCTGGGTCGAGATATACACTTGCACCCCTATTTCTTGCAGAGGACTACACTCTGGAGTCCTTTTGCTGTTTTATAGCATGTGAGAGCAGAGGCAGAGGTGGAGGTGCAGAGGCAGGCAAAGCAAGCCACGAGGAGGGAGGCAGAGAAGGCCATGAAGAGACAGGTGAGTCCACTTGTTTAGCAACTTGGAGGTGGCTAACAGAGATGGAAGGAGCAGGCACAGGCAGGGCTGAGCTTCAGAAAGGGAAAGAAGCATGAGGTGGTCCTTGCAGACTGCCAGAGATGTGATGAGCATGGGCTCAAGTGCATTTGCAGGCCAGGTAAGTCAACTTCATGCATTGAGTGTCACAAAGCGAAGGCGAGGTGCAATGAAGAGATGTTGAATGACCTAGACTGCTATGGGTCTCCAGACAGGAATCTAGCAGGTCAGCAATACAAAGAAAGAAAATGAAGGAACGATTTGTTTGTCCCAGGGGGAATTCATAGAGTAGAGCTCCATGGAAGAGAACCACAGGACTTACAGGAGGTGAAATGGATGATGATCTGGAAGAGCTCCTATGCTTCAGACATGACTGATGAGCACAGGACTTGATTCTTCACAGATCAGGACAGAAGGATGATGATGATGATCACAGACATGGCTGGATCACTGACGATGACAAAGAACTAAACTTGAGATGGACAGAAGATAGACGGCAGATAGATAGATGATATTGTGCTCCATGTGAAACACAGTTTTTATAGT
>JBBPTO010000013.1:0-107683 GCA_038094155.1 Pulveroboletus cf. aberrans | reverse complement strand
GTCGTAGCCTAGGCCACATGAGTTGGAGGGGGGACTACAGTTTTCTGTGTGGCGGTGAGCGGGGGGGTTCTCGGATGGGGGGGGGGAAACTGACCGTAGTCCCAAAAGATGGCGACCTTTGGGGGATCTGACATTGGAGGGATGGAGAGGTTGTCAGGGATTCATTCTGTTCGGGAGCAAGGCTGCGGGGCGCCATGCGATGTACAGCACGGCCCAAATTCGCACCTTCTCGATCGGGGCTCACACAGTGCATGTCGGAGTACATGGCATTTGTAAAGGATACGGACACGTGTAGTATCTAAATGAGTAAGATAGTCTATTTTGTTTTGCGCTGGAGTTTGCTGAGATGGTAGTTGATCGACGGGCGTTGTGGTTTAGGGTACTTGGGCTGGGGGCGAGATGAGGGACGGGGCGGGCGGGCGATGGGGGACTCACCGTCGTGCGCATGCAGTTGAACAGCGCGTCTGCGACTTGCTTGCATCTGGCAGGATCGGCGGAGAGCACGTCGCCGGTGGCAGCCCAGCAGCCGAGCATGGCGACAAACTCGGCCTTGCACGGTGAGGGTCGGTGTACTGGTGCGGTTAGGGTCGGGCGGGTATAGGCACGTCGAGGACGCACGTTTGGACGGTCTGACCTTGACGTGGGCGATGTGGACCATGGCTGAGCCGCTGACCCGGTTTGAGTCCGCGAGCTGGATCGGGAAATGCCGAGCAGGACACGTCTCTGGCAGCCATGCCGTCCCTCAACAAGAACAACGCCGGTGCGTCCCCTCGCGATCGCATCTTGCTCGGCCCACTCACCGCCGTGCGCCCAGCCGTCAAGCGCATAATGCAGGAGGCAAGAGAGCTCGCAAACGACCCGTGCACCGATTATCATGCAGCCCCGCTCGAGGTATCCCTCATCGGACACCTCTCCATCTCTCTCTGCTCACCCCTCCGTACAGGACGACATCTTCGTATGTCCACATCGTTCGCCCACTCTCCCCTCTTAATTTCGTCTCCCAGGAATGGCACTGCACCATTAGGGGGCCCTCCGGCACAGATTTCGAGGGCGGCCTCTATCATTTCCGCATATTGTTACCCGCAGAATACCCTTTTCGCCCTCCCTCCCTCGTGATGCTCACCCCAAACGGTCGCTTCGAACTCAACACAAAGGTATTCATCTCCACTAGCCGACACGTTGATAATTTCACCTCTCGTTTCAACAGATTTGTATCAGTTTCACAAACTGTTGGTTCCTCTCCAATTTCACACAGGTCTAGGCTAATCCATCCGACAGATCACGAGGAGGAATGGCAGCCTGCTTGGGGCGTGCGAACAGGTGCGAACCCACTCGGTTTTCATTCCGTCTCGTCTCATTCCTCCCTCCAGCCATCCTTGGCCTCCAGGGTTTTTTTCCCCTCAAGGGCTCCGCAGCCACTGGCGTCGGCTCGGTCGAGTACCCTGTCTTGGAACGCAGGCGTTTAGCACTCATGTCTGCCTTCATTTCATCATCCGCCCTACAGTCACTGACAATTCGCCGCATTCCAGATCGCGGGAGTGGTCCTGCCCCAAGTGCCAACAGACCAACTTGGAGTGCCTTCCAGACCCACCACAGGATGCAGCCTTGACCCTGACCGAGCCCGCAGGGCACCGAGGACTTTCACCTCCCCAAAACCACACTGAGCCTCCTGGTCCTCACTCATCTCCCACTCCGCAACCACGGGTCCCGGAATGCACGTCCGCGTCGGAGACGACCATATCTGATCGCGATCCCGTCGTCCCCTCGATACCTGTTCCACAGCCCCAGTCCTCGGAACCAGAACCTGCAAAAGAGGCCACCGGCAGATCGTTACTGACCATCCATCATCGCTCGCACCGGCCACCGTTCCTTTTGGACGTTGCGATCTGTGTGTTACTGGTTCTCGTCGCTGCTTTGATTTGTAGGCGGGTCTTGTGAGTCGCGTGCCCAGCTTTGTAGAGCGATGATCTATGATTCTCTGGATGTTCTCTGGTTGTAGGCCCTAGTACTGTTTTGAATCAGATGTGATCGCTGGATTAAACACAGCATGGAAAAAATCTTCTGGACCGAGCTTGGTCACGTTGACAAATCGATTTCGAAGCTTGATCGGAAGCCTCCACCAAATTGGGGAGGAATGTAATCTCCTTATGTCAGCCCGCCGAATTGGAGATTGGTCAACTGAACACTCCAGGCTGCCTGGTTTATAACGAACAGCCCCGGCGTTGAGATGTCCTCAGCATTCTGCCCACTCCTCTAGATTTACCAGCATGTCGTTCTCCGTCGTTCACGACACCGTTTCCGTCCACCGAGGTAAAAAGCGGTCGCCCTTCCTCACTTGTTCCGGGCACCCCGATGCCGCTCCTATCCCGCCCACGCTCGTTAATTCCCCCCACCTTTCATCTCCAAACAGCGTCTTCAGGCGAAAATCCTACCTTTCCAGATGGCCCTCCCAGCGGGAGGATGACTGGCTCCGGGACATGGTCCCCATAGACGTACCATCCATTTCGGACGTCGACGCGAAATCGGAAGCGTCCACTTCTTCCAGCGACTCGGCCACTCCCTCGCCGACCCCTTCAGAGAACTCCTTCGGCCTCTTGCTGTTCCCTCCGTCGCCCATGTTGCGACCACGCTCCATCAGCCTTGACGTCCCCACACCACCACTCGCCAGACGTGCCAGTGCACAGCATGGGGGCTCAGGCTTCGGCCTTTCACCACACAATTAACTGTGTCCGCTTATTTCGCTTTTACGTCGTGGATGACCGTCAAAAAAAACGTTTTTTTGGCACGAGGGGCGCTATGGAGTGGCCCCGTCCCCTCAATCTTCGTTTCCATCATTTTGGGTTTTACGTGGGTCACCGGAACACCCGGGTTTTTGGGTAACTTTTGTCGTTCAAGATTCACTTTCGTCGTTGGGCATTGGGCATCATTTTTATGGGTTTATTGGTGATTTCGATTCATGTCTCATCAAAGGTTATCTTTCCATCAATCACACTTGCATATTGTATTTGTTCATTTTATCAGTTTCAGGGACTTGCACGCATACTAGGCACGATGCACGATCATGTATTTATACTACACTACACAGCATGGGGAGGCGAAGAGTAAAATGGAACACGTTCATTCAATCATTTCTTCTTTCCGGCGCTAACGCTGAGGACCACTGTGTCCTCGTCCTCCAAGTTGTAACTAGCGATCGTGCTGGAATTCGTGAGCATTTTACCCATGTAAGATATTCGCATCTTTGAGGCGGGTAGCGTGCTCCCTGTCGCCTGAATGTATCGTTCACGAAGCGTAGAAACAAGCAGCGTAAGCGGTAGTTCAGAGATGGTCACCATTTTCCCGTCGAGCTTCCACTCTGGCTTCGAAGGTTCACTAGGAAGTTGAATGTTGAGGGAGATCGTGTAAGGGTGCATGCTAATCCAATCTGCCTCCGGATACAAGGCGCCACCGGGAAGCTTGGCAATCTTTTGTCTCTTGATCTGGGGTTGTTCCTCGAGGCCATCCATTTCATCTGCGGTCCGTACCATACCAACCTGTGGGCCAGGCATCCGACCGGGGTGCATACCAGAGGGCGGCGGCTGGAATCCGAATGGTTGTACAGCATCTGGACCTTGATAATGGAGCGGTGGCAACATAACCGGCGGTAGTTGGTTGGAATACACCGAAGCCGGCTGGGGTCCTGATGATACAGTCGCAGCAGAATACGCCGGATGAGCTGCAGATCCTGGAGCTTGGATAGGTGGGGCCGGCAGTGAGGCAGGAGCCGGTGGGAGTGTTGTCATCGGCGGTGGCGGAGCGGCAGCAGGTCCGATACCAGGTCCTATGGCGTTGGCGTCTTGTGGCCCAAGACCCTTGGCACGGTGAATAGCCGCGATCTGTTCGTCGAAATTGACATTGAGGGAATACTTGTCCATCGTGCTGACTTTGGTGGCGGTGTGCCCGTCCCAAACAACCTTTTCTCTCTCCTTCCTGCGTTCTCGCTCCTCCTCCTCCTCCTTCTTTCGCCGCTCCTCGTCCGCCTCCGCTCCAAAAATGTCGACACGTGTTCGGGCGAGATCCTTCAATGACGAGACAACGTCGGCACCCCGTAAGAGTTCCGAGGCCTGAACTTTCCGGGCTTCCAAAGCATCGCGTTGTGACTTCCACTTGGGGTCGAGCAGTTCAATACGCATATGTTCATCCAACTCGTCCACGGGAATCTGCTGACCACAGATAGCGCAAGTTGTGAGCGCAGATGATTTCTTGGCACCAACTAAAACAATTTGTAAGCAAACCACCCCATCAGTAATGGAAGAGGGGATCACTCACGCTTTGGCACATAATCAGACTTGATCTTCATTGGACCTGCAGCGTTAGCGTTGGCTTGGATGAGCCGTGCGCGCTCCAATTCTCGCAGCCTTTCTTCTTCTTCAAGTTGCCTCCGTTGTCGTGCTTCTTCATCCTCATCCTCACTTTCTTCCATCGCGGCATCCTCGACTTCGGCTGCGGGAACACCTGCACCACCAACCGCGGCAGCAGCTTCTGCTTCTGCCGCGGCTTGTCTTGCACGATGAGCTTCTATGTCATCCGCAGTGGTCTCCATGATCATCGCAGCCATGCGTTTTTGTGCCAGGGTCATGCTTTCTACCTCCTGAACGCTCATTGGTGGGGGGAGCTCCGAATTTGCGTCTGCGACGGTAAATTCAATGGTTTGGACAATAGCATAATCGTGCCAGTCGATTTCAGCAAAGGCCACTGGGACGAAGAACGTCAGTATATCCAATAGAGCCTAGCTGATCAAAACGTACATTTCTCAGCTTCTTGATCATCTTGGCGCTTCTTGTCCTTTTCCCTCTTCAATCGTTCCCACCGTGCGTATTTTTTCGACTGCTCAAGAGCTCTCCACTGGGAACCTTCCTGCGCACGGTCGTGAATATATGAGAGCAACTCTTTGCTGGGGTACAAGACTTTCATGTATTGCTCGACCAGGCCGTTGAAGTAGCCAAAAAGGGAATGGTTCGGCCGCAAGAAGTCGAACTGATAATTGCGCCCTTCTCTTTGGGAAAGGGTGGCGAGAAAACTGCGTCCACGGCGAGCAGTGAACAGGGCGGTCAACTTTATGATATCTCTGTGCATACGTTAGAATTGATTGAGTCGTGATAGATGACCCGTCTCTCACAAATCAATGGGACTGATGTTCGGCATGTCCACCACGAACTGAGACTGTGGTGGTTCAACCCCGAAATCCTCCTGAACCGCAGGCGTTTTTTCACCCTCCTCCATCTTAGTCTTGTCCTGGGATGCCTCGTCTACATCTTCCCCGGCAGATATTCGTTCCATACGATGCCTATAGTAAGCATGATAAGGGTCGGCAGGGTTGAGGAACGAGAACTTGGGATCCTGACGCTGATTCTCGCGAATCTTGTCCTCGAACTGCTGGCGGTTGGGTGAGCGCGCGACGAAAAGAGCGGTTCTGTCAATGACAGCTACAGAGATGTATGAGTACCATAGATTTGCCCATGACGAAAGTTTACGCACACTTGATTTCTGGGGGAGGTAGGATGAGACCACTAGCAAACCTAAGGGAGGATTGACCAGCATCGCCGTTGAAAGCGTGGCCGTTCAACACGGGCATCGTCTGCGTTTCGACTGCCATCGTCGCGGTCGTCGTCAAAGACGAGGCGCGTACGACGGTGGCGAGTTTGTGGCGGAGCTTGAACATTGCGAACGGCATATCTCGGCACGTTCTGTCTCGCCGTCATGTTCCCGACGCCAGTCGCGTTCAGTGGTCTGTTATGGTCAGTCCAGCGTCTCTGTGCCGCGAAAACGCTGACGTTGTGCAGGAAAACGCCATGGAAGTTGTCCGTGACACGCAAGGCGAACGCCCGCGCCCGCCTCAAGAAAGTCGACGCCGTCATCGAAGCCGTCCGTGCAAGCGGTGTTCAGTGTAAAGCCTTGGTGAGCGTTCTTCGTCGACTTGGTCTGAAACCCTGACAATCGCAGGAACGCGCCCTTCTTTTGCCCAAGGAATATGAAATGGATCCCAAAGATAAATACACCGTCTTCAGCTCGACCGCACGCGGGTACCGAAAAGGCATCCACAAAGTGCCCAAATGGACAAGGGTAAGGATCCTCTCCCACTACCCGAAATGCCGTTCTCACGTTCGCGGTCCGAAGCTAACGCTGAGAGTCAACCCGAAAGGCTTCTAGTTTACTATTCGTGAATTCGTACGCTACTTTTATTGACCAGCCACGGATGACGGTCAAAAGAGCACTACACGTATCTTCCCCTGTCTGATCCCTTCGAGCACCCTTGGCGCCCCGAGCACCGTTCTGAAAACTTCGTCCCGGGTTTCCGGTATGTCGAGCAGGGTGCGCTTCTTCGCATCCCGGAAGGAGATGTCAAGGATGATGTGCGTGAGCTGAGACACGGATAGTGCGTCTGGGAACGGTCGATTCAAGATTGCCTTCGGGACCTTTTACACTCACCTGTCTCACAAAGAAGCTTCCCGACTCTGCCTGGCGTGCCAGCAGCGGAGCCTATCTTGGACCGTTTGAGATATGCGACATGATCCTCCAACTTGAAATGTTTCGCGAATAGTTTTGCCACGTCCCCACCCTTGTCCCCGCGCAGCCTTTTGTCTTTGAGGACTCTGGTCACATCGGCTACACGGAGAGCTGCTCCGGCAATGTACAGCAACGTTGGGGCACCTGGAGACCTAGACCTTTGCGAGAGCCTCTTGTGCAACATGGGCAATACTAATAATGGTTGGTTTTGAGGGCTGGTGGGGATGAGGGAGGAAAATACCTTTGATGATAAACTCAACCAGACGATCCAATGATCTCGACTCCGTCCATTGCGTCGTGTCCGAGATTGCCGTTTCTATCTGCGGCTCGATCAAGATCACCAGAAACTATATCTGTTGGCCGTGCTCACCGGGAATTGCCCTGTCACTAAGCTCGAGCCCAGTCAGCTCCGGGAATGTTTTGGCTTGCATGATGGATACGTAGTCTGCAAGCTTTTGGGCCGGTTGCGCGGCGACGGAGAGAGGTTCGACGACCTCTATCGTTTCTGCGAGCTTCCGTTTCTGTGTGGCGTGCCGTCATTCACCAAGGGATCGATGTCGGAACGGTGCAAGTGACCTTTGCTTGTCTTTCCTTCTCCTTCTCTCTGCGCTTCCGCTTTGCCAAGGCTGTCTTGCCCTTGCCCTTGACGCTGGGAACGGGTTCGTCCTGCTCCCCGTCTTCGTCCGCACTGAGGAGAGCATCGATGCCATCGCCAGCTCCTTGCCGTGCGGGGTCAAAGGCTGCCTCCTCCTCACCCGACGAGGCCACGAGCTCGTCCGGGACGAAATCGTCTTCCAGGTCGTCACCGCGCTGAACGCACATCAATGAGAGAAAAGATCGCGAGGACGACAAATGGGGAAATGAAGCGCCGCGCGACTTTCGGCGCGAACCTGGAGCGAACATGAGCACAACCCTTGGCACTTGTACATGATACTAGTCATGTCCTCCCTTGCCCACTGCAGCATCCCCGCCATATTCACTGCGTTACTCTTTGTTCTTCTTGCAATAGTGGTCTCTATCAGGACACCCCGGGGCGACCTTTCGACGCGTGACGAAGCCGTCCCTTCAAAAAGTACCCCCAAACCCGAACAACGGTCTGCTCTCATGTCCTCGAAAACCCACCATCTACCCACCAAAGTTCCTGACAGGCTAATCCACACACCGAAGGAACAAGTCCCAGTGAACCCAGACAGGGGAACTTTGAGCGTGAAACAACCCTGTGATGCATTTCTTGTCCTCGATGTAGAGGCAACGTGTTTCCAAGGAACAGGCTTTGGCTGGCCAAATGAGATCATCGTATGTTCAGCGTCTCCCCGCCACACCGTCTGATCCTAATCATCTGTTGAACCAAAGGAATGGCCAGTCTGTCTCCTGCGCTGGAAAGATAAGTCTATTAAAGGAAGAGCCACTCGGTTGGAGATTGTCAGTGAATTTCGCACTTTTGTCAAGCCCACGTGGAGGCCTCGGCTCTCGCAGTTCTGTACTGATTTGACTGGAATCACTCAAGTCCGTTTATCCTCCCGATCCCCTTCGCTTTCTTGGTTCCACCATAGTTCACGAATAGGCACAAGTCGATTACGCTCCCACTTTTCCCAATGTTCTCAAGATGTCTGCCAGGTTCATGGCCCAACACGGGCTGATTGATCCCAAGAATGGTAGACCTCTGCAACGGTTCTGCTGGTGCAGCGACGGACCGTTTGATGTAAGGGATTTCGTAGTGAAACAATGCTTCATATCAAACGTCCGTATCTTGAAAGCAACTGTTGTTTCGATTCAATCTCCAGTACGACACCGATGATTATTTTTTTGACAGACGCCGATGCCATCCTGGTTGAGAGGCGACATTCTTGATGTACGCAAGGTCGTCTCCATTTGGGCGGCAACTAACGTAGCATCAGACGGCCAATGCATCAGCACAAAGGTACGTCTCGCACCATTGTCATTCCACGTTCCTCCCCCATTTATTTCGTTCTCCGTCAGTTTCCGCCCCGCCACTTTCGATCGTTGAACATCACACAGCAGCTACGCACGCTAAAACTAGGTCCATTTCAAGGGAGAGTACATTCTGGGATCGATGTCAGTATAACACACAGCAGGTTTCCAACAGCATCGCGCTGACCGTCGTTCTACTCTCGCACATAAATCAGGACACTCGGAACATCGCACGAATTGTCATTGAGCTCGCCAGGCGTGGAATTCGTTTGGAGCCTAATACTCCGATAAATCCCAACAGGCGATGGCAGTGGATGGGAAAGCCCGGAGAGGTTTTGGAAGATTGTGTTACCTGAATCCATCCTGACCGTCTCATAGCGTTACGAGATGGTTGCGCCTACATACTTTGGCACCTAACGATCGTTGGGTGCCTGTATTTCCCAGGAACGCGATTCATCCATAATTCAATTCATAAACCATCTCCGAACACGATATTAATAGTGAACGACTTTGAGCAAACTTAGAAATGGCTATACGCAGCTATATTCAAGATACGCCACCAACAAACTGTGTGACTCCTGTAATCGTCGGTCCTGGCGGTTACATTTACTCCCGAGGAAGAATATCCTGTGCTCGGAGAGAGTAACCCACCAGATGTGAAGAAACCCATGAGCTGAATGAGCAGATCGGTATCCAAGGAAGAGCGATGCTATCGAATATTGTCAAAACGGGCGAACGGGCTGGTGGTGATGATGCGAACAAGAGGGTTATGCTCATAGTGTACCAGAAATCCTGCTGACGGACAACGTAAACACCCACTTCTCATCCGAGACATCATAGGTGCTTGTCGAGACTGTGAGTATCCAGGTCTTCCCAAGAGCCGTCTAACCGAAGAAACGGTGATTCCTCTCAAAGACGCTGCACCGTGATCCATTGAACATCATCATAAGATATATATTCCGGAGACACACTTGTGGTGTGCGTTATGGACCCAAAGGAAAACAGGAATCATGGTGATCAGCAACACGATAATAATGGTGACACCGAAAGAACCGAGTCATCGTAGGCATGCTTGACTTTGAACATGTTGTCACATCAAGACGAGCCAGGAAAGACCGGAGATCTCGCAAGAGCTGTGTACCGCCGAGATACTCATGGATACAAACCCCTGGCCTCAACGATTCGGCATATCCGGAGGGTAGGAGTGTAACCTAATAGTCCGCAGCCACACAGTGGAGACACACTGGCGTTCGGGGATGGAACAGACGTATCCTGTTTATCACATTATGCTCGTCGATTTGTCAGGGGTCTGTCTCCGTCAATTTATCTTAGCGAAGCCTAACGAAGATTGTTGTTGCCGAGTCTTCAGATTGGCAGATTGAGCACCTGTGAATGGGAGAATAGGTATTTAAGTCTTTGAACGATGCATGGGGTTCACTCACTGGCACAATAAAACGCAAGGGACCCGTTTTGCGTGTCGGTTCCAATATCGTTCGAGCAAACTGTTATCCTATGCATGTGAAAAGTAGGATTGGAAGTAACTCTACTAGTACGCGCCAGATGAGTGCTAGACAGTGATCGGGACTTACATATGCACACCGATAGGCCTATATCAGCGAGCGGAAATCTTGACTCTTTGCCATCGAGACGGAGTTGCAACTGGAAACGAAAACATGATGATATCAAGAACAGGTTAAATAATGCAACATTCCAGCTCAACTACAAACGCGTGGCGTTCCTACCGGGAACCTGCTTTGAAAAAATTGCAGACAGGAGGATTGTCTTCCCGACCATTCTATGACCCATACCAGTGGCCCTGAACCGTACCCGGTAAGGCCGCATCCCAGACTGTGAACCGACGCCAATCGCCAGAATGATATAGCACATATAGGTTAGAGATATCAATGCATTGTGGTGCTGCAATCTCTAGTTGATGGAACCTTCATATCCGAGCTACGGCCCTGATCCAGTCATCACGCGGATGAAAAGGGTGCCCCGAGCGCAGCGGGCACGGCCCGAGGCAAAACAGGTGATGACTTTCCGTAGTTCCAGAGCAAGAGCCTGACGGATCACGATGACATTACATGCAGGTGCGAGCCCTCCAGGAGAAGTCGCAGCAGGTTTGATAGCGGTGATCTGACAGTACGCTGCAAGGCACGTCAACCACTTCAGACCTAGGCCTGGCGCCGCGATTCCGAGGGACGCTGTGGACACTGACTGACCAATGGATCTTCCGAATCGACGGACAGGATGGACACCATTCATGCTGAGGCTGAGTAATCGCTATACGTCAAGGCGGTTGCAAGACAACTCCCGGCGTGTTTGTAATTCCCGGCAGTGAAGGATGGAGATAGAGAAGAAAGGCTATCTGAGATGCAACAATGGAAGATGGGTAACAAGCGTCGGTGGACATACGGTTGAGGCACAGAACCCGTTGACCTGGCATGATCATCATCCAGTGGTATGGTCCAATCCTGTCACCGAAAACTGACCCCATCGAGATCGACAATACGTGTTCGTCATGCGACAGGGGGTACTCCCGCATTGGGGAAAGTTGGTGTACTGGAGGACTGTCTTCTAATTGCGAAGAAGACGCACTGGTAACTGCGCAGTGCGTGGTGCATCGGACGGGCTTGATGATGCAATGGCCCAAGGCTTCGATCCAAGGTGGATTATGAAGCGTCGATGGGGGTGCGAAGCGAAGGACTGGATCGGCGGCCGAGAAGGGGTGGACAAGCCAATGGTCTCACTTCCATTGGGTCGATCATGATGAATTGCCGGTTTCCTCTTTCGGTATGAAGATAGACGATCCATAAATCACTTCTGTGCTCGCGGGAATGGAAGCGAAACTGCGATGGCCTACCATGACGCGTTGTGTGGCGCACGATGCGAATGCGGTGGAGTCTTTTCCACCTGTGAGGAAACATCCACGACCCTTTTGCACCGCAAGTCGAAAGTAGTGATACCGCACCGATCTCGTAAGGTTGACCATCTCGGCAAGAATTCCATCAAGGTGACAACAGTACTGCAGAATAAATGGGGCGTTATCCTCCATCCTCTACAAAGCCCCTGAGATGTCTAAGCTTCCCAGAAATTTCTTCCTTGAATAGCCCGATCTCGTTACTGTTCTTGGCGATAGCCCGGATAGTCTCATCCTTGAGGCGGGCGACCTTGGCGACTTGTTCTCGGTAGCTGCAGATCATGACGTGAGCAACGGGTGAAACTGTCTCGGAAGGAGTTACTCGCTCGAATTGCAGGGCCTGGAGTCGTGACTTCACTCCCATCCCGTTTGATAATGCAGCCGTGCGTGCCTGTGCAAGTTCTCTCTCTAGCCGTGTGGCTTCTGCGTTGCTCACCGTGGATTCTTGTTGAGCTGCCTACCCCGGTGTTGGCTGTGCACGATAAAATGACGTAGCAAGAAACTCACATCTCGGAGGTCTTCTGCTTGTTCATTCAACACTCCCACTTTCTTTTCGGTCTCTCGCACTTCCTCGTCCACGTTTTCACACTCCAGGGTTAATTGATCGAGTTCATTGTCTACCTTGATCCGCTCGCTTTCCACATTCGCACGTTCGGTCCTTTTGGTCTCTGCCACCGTGCTAAGGGTTGGTTTGACGACTTTCCGAATGTCAGAGCCTGTAAGAACCTGCTGGAGATTGGATGTTGCGATGTTGAGTTCTAGTGTAAGGTCGATTTCGTGGAATGGTGGGGCCATTGGCGGAAATAGTCCGAGCGAGGAAAGGAGGTTAGTATAAAGATCGAGAGCCTCTTCCGCAGCTGCTCCCCGATTCGTCATCACCACCTCCAGCGACATGACAGCTTTCTGAGCCTCGGTGATTCTATGTTTGAGATCTTCGAGGTTCCGGGCCAGCGTTTCATGATCGGCATTCATGCGGATAACTTCTTCGGGAGTCAAGTTTTGTGCTTTCACTATTTCAGTCAGTTTCACGTGTTCACTCTTCAGCTGCTCCAAATTTGTGGCTGAAAACGGATTCAGTAAAGACAATCAAATTAGTCGTACGAGCTACTTCGGAGTGTAAGTTCAGCTTTCTCTTGCGCAATGGTGTCAATCAAATGTTTTTTCCGAGCTTCTAAGCGCTGAAGGACATCGTGGAACTTTGTCCTGTCGCTGACAAGAAACCCATGGTTTTTCTGCAACTTCTCGAGGGGAGCCTGGACAGAATTGAGACTCAACTTCACCATAAACACAATAGACCTACAGCGGACGAATGCAACTGTTCGTATTCAGCTTTGATTCCAGCAAGTCGCTCCCTTTGTTCTCCTAGATCGTTTACTACTCTTTCATTCTTTTTTGCTTGAAGAAGGTTGAGGCCCGCTAAATATATAAAATATATAAACTCACAATAGCGTGTCTCCAGAGCTTTGTCTTGTTCATCGAAGACGTCTGCGCCATGAAAGAATGCGATATATGCCTCCGCAAAATAGTCGAATGCCAGGGCTTGATGATGTATAGGATCGTGAAACTCTTCCGGTACCCTATCCACCGCCTGTAGGGTTGGGTCATTCGTTTCCAGGTAGTGCACTCGCGCCTGAAACAGAGCTAAAGGCATGCATCTTCACAACGAATACGACCGACCTTTCCTAATTCTACCAACCAATGCAACACAGCAAGCAGTGCCGGCCACGAATGCATACTTCCTGGGGCAGCCAACCATTTGTTGTCAATCTGAGATGCGAATGGGTATCGAAGGGCTTTCAGAGCCGGCTGGAACTCGTCCTCGAAGCGCATCTTGGAATCAAAAGGGTATGATGGATCGACGATACTAACGAGATGCTGAAACATGGCACGAAAGTCCTTTCCCGTTATACTCGTCAGTGTCTGCATGGATATCTCGTATTCTGTGGCTTGAAGCCACGAGAATATCTCCTGGCGCATTCTGGCTTGGTATGAGCGCTCGCGAATGGGCCGAGGATCCTTGAGCACCTGGCTCCCCGAGGGCGCAGGGAGCGCGTTCCCACCTCCCCAAATTGAACCACGACGAGTGGAACTTGAAGAGTGGTGCCATCTTCGTTAAAAAAACCACGTACTTGTAGAGGATCATGCAGGCTCACGCATTGAGGGGAGTCCGGCCATAGTTTGGCTTACTGGTGCTCTGCAGGAGCGGGTTGGCGTTCTGGGATCTATACGTAGAATGCCGTGGATTGGATGCTGGGCCAGTGCTAGGGGGAGGCGGATATGGTGCGCGCCCGGCTGGACCCGCGAGGCTCATACGCGCGGACGATGAGGCAGGCGCCTTTTTGATGGTGGATGGCACGGGTAGACCAGAGCGAATATTTCCGTGAGGGTCCGTTGAAGAGTGCATTGTAGACCGCCGTAGTGCCTCTGACATGGTATTCCACGCGCCGACGAGATCGCGACGGTGAAGGAAGAGTCAACGCAATATGAACGCGTCTTCGGCACACGCGTATGGGCGTCACGTGACACGAGCTTGTCAGATCGACACTGTAAACACCCCTTTAAATTTCCAAATATTGTTCCAGCACAAGAAAATGGTTGTGAAAGCACTCTTCGGCGGCGCTATTGAAGCTGAATTCCCTTCAAATGACCTCATAGATGTATCGTATGTATCTGACGTTTCATGGTGATCTCTGGTTCTGTAACCCCCCCGACAGGGACATTCGGCAGGTTCCAGATAATCAAGAGGTCTTCCTGTACCCCGATTCCAATGTTTCCATCATCATCGAAATATTGCAGCGCGTATCTGAGCCGAATGACATGGCGGCAGTAAAGTGACCTCATCGCTCCCTTGTTTTGACCCAGATCATGATTATCCCGAAGATTTCACTTTGAAGCGTTGGCGCATGACAATGATGCCATCTCGAGCACGATGCAGGACCCTTATATCATGCGTGAGAGCCGAGGGGATCGGACGCCGTCTCCCATCATGCTGCGTGGTTCTCAACGCATTCGCAAGTTCAACGCAATTGTACCTGAAGATGTAGACGTGTTGATCGCTCTCTTTCGCGTTCACACTCAAGGGAAGAGTGCTGACATGGTAGTATCAACGAGCATACCCAGGGGTTCAGGAGGCGGCGTAGGAGAAGCGTATGCAGCAGCCATTACATCGGGTTTCAACGTACTGGTTTCTTCCCTCAGGATCATCGACTATAACCTCTTTACCTGATTGCGTGTTCTCCGCGCTGAATCCATACAGTTCTAGATGCGTCGTTATTTCTTCGCACTTTCTGCTGAAGCATATGAAGCATCTCCATGCAAGCGGGTCGAGCCACGGTTTGTACATAGACAACATGTCCGATCGATCTTGTGAGCAACAAATCGATATTCGGCGTACTTTTTTCAAATAACAAGGCCTCCGGGCATACCTGGCTCCGGACACCCCGCACCTACCACGAGAACGCAACCAAAACGATTGAACAACCCTGTAGTTGACCGCCTATCTACTGTAAATCTACGACTAGACCGGGGGGAACGCGAACCGCTCCCTCGCGCCTGGTCTGCGCAAGGAGAGATGACCCGCCGTCAATTTTGCATGCGTTGGTCAGGGGTGACACTGAGTTGGAGAAACTAGAAATTCTGCTGCAGCTGATGCAGGGACGCGACACCCTGCGATGCATTGTCGCTATCTTCAACCCCAGAAAATGACCAGCGAACACGAATGACCATTTCACGCAGAGACGCTGCAGCAAGCCTGCCGAAAACATCAGCTATTGGCACCTATGTTCTCACGAGTGCAGCCATAACTATCGGTTTTGAAACCTGGCCCTTCGGAGCCAGGAATATTCCCAACGCACAGTACAACCCACGAGCTGATATCATACATGTGCAGTGCCAGTGGACCAATATGTGAAGTAATACAACATGGTATGTGAACATCTCGGTTTCAACCCTGCTAGTACGGAAAGACATTGATGCGATAGTGGATGCAGACCGTCCCGACTCTCCGATCGACGAGACCTTCGCTAACCGGTGTACTCAGTACTCGCGACACAACGTCAATATAACATGGCGCAAACAATAACGAAGAAAGCACTGAGACTACGGTTGATCTCCGTCGTCCAACTCTTGCTCGGCTTCGGGTTCTTCCTCGATTCGCTCGCGGACGCCGGCTTTCATGGCTTCCACGGCAGCCTTTGCATCCTTTTTTCGCTTCGCTGACTCCTTTAGTTTCTCCCACCGTTCACGGAACCGTGCAATCATGACTTTCTGATAACGTTCGGATGTCAGACGATGGCGATATCTATCGCAATAGCAACCAACCTGTTTGTCATTTTCTACACGAGCGATTCGGAGCTCTTCTTCGAGATCTCTTATTCGACGCAAGAGCTGTGCCTCGCGATCACGTCCAGCATTCAGTGCTGCCATAGGAGCGGGAACAGGCGGTATATTGATATTGAGGGCGCCGAGATCCACTGCTGATTGTTGTCCACCTGGTCGCTGTAAGACGAGAGAAGCTCCCATAGCTCTCTGTGCCTGCGGCCAGAATTCACTGTGTGAACAGGATGCGAGGAGTGACGGGTCCTACCTGATTCCGCGCCAATACTATACTCTCGCGCAACAGGTGGTCTTGTTCCTTGCGTAGTTGTATTACATGCTCTGCTTCTGCGAGGCGTCTCTGCACGTCTTCTACCTCTTGCTTAAGCGAGACGTTTTCCTTCTTTAGCACCGACGTTGCAGAGTCGGCCTCGAGGGGGATCAGACAAAACGATTCTGACAGGTCGTCACCTATCGGCCAGCAAAACGGAGTTGGTCGACATCGGACCAACTTCATTCGTCATAATACATACCCTCGTTCGCCAGCACTTCTTGGTCACTTTCTTCGAGAGGAGGAATTTGCTCTGGAAATGTGATGAGGGTGATTCATGACACAACCAGTATGACATACTCGATTTGAGCCTAGCATCGAGTCCGAGTTTGCGAGAGAATCTGGAAACGAATGGTTCCTCGCGCTCGATCTCGCTTTCCGAGCTGCCGTCTCGCTGGAGTTCTCCCCTTCTCGAAAAGGCTGGTTCGGTTCCGAGGGGGGCTGTGGTGAAAGCGACAGGCTGAGAAAGATTGTCCAACATGCCTTCCATGATCCGCCAAAAGTTGTTGAAAGCATCCCCTGGGTCGGACTGTTTTCGACATGAAAGAGAAGAGAGATGGTTTCATAAAGGGGTCACGTACTCGTTGCCCGAGCACCATGAAGGATTCGTCGACATTGTTGTGTGAATCCGTCAGTCGGAGGGAAGTGGTTGGATGGGGCGGAGGAGACGGGGCGGGGTGGTGTCGACCGTTCGAATTGTGTTCTGCGAGAGGCATCTTCTGGGGAAGCGTCGGATCTTTGTTCTCTTCTCGTAGTTTGGCGACCCTCCTCTCGAGATCCTTGCCTGCTTTGACGTGTTCATTGTAAAGCATGCGGAGTGTGCGTTTGGTCTGGGATGGACAGCTCAAGGCCAGAGAGAGGGAGGGGAAGGGGGGACACACATTGCTGTCGTGGGATTTTTCCTCGCACTGGAGAAAGGCGTTTGCAGCCATGGAGTGCTGTTCCGCGGCGGGGATGAGCAGTCCGTCGCTGAGGAGGTCCTCTGCGTTTGCTGCATGCTGGTGGGCCTGGCGGTCCTGGTTGAGCCTGAATGGGTGCTGGAATGGCGACGGCGCTCACGATGTGCAAGGGAGAATCCATCTTGGCGGAGTGTGAAAACGCTCACCGCAGCCAACGATGTCCGGCCCTGTGCACCCGTCAGCCCGTCCGTTGCTCTCGCCCGTCCGCGTGCTCACCGCTTTGCAGCAGGAAGAAGATTAGGATAACCGGTCCGTCTCTTTCCTCCGTCCCCGCCCAGACGCTCATCCCGCCACAGTCGTCGCCGCAGACGGCCTCTCCAAGCGCGATGTCTTCCGTCTCCCCGACCCCTTTGCCGTCATCACCGTCGACGCAGAGCAGACACACACCACCAGCGTCATCAGGAGGACCCTCAATCCATACTGGAACGAGAGCTTCGACATGTCAGTCCCCCCGTCCTTTCCCACACTCTCTCATCTCTTCTCCACAGCACCGTCAAGGATTCTTCCGTCGTCGCCGTACAGATATTCGATCAGCGCAAGTTCAAGAGGCGCGATCAAGGCTTTCTCGGCGTCGTCAACGTCAGAGTCAGCGACGTTCTAGACCTCGATCTCGGTGGCCATGGTAGGCGCCCGTCTCCCTCCTTCACTCCCGTCACCTCAGTTTTCCTCCAGAGATGCTGACGCTCGACCTCAAAAAGTCTAACGATAACCTCGTGGTCCACGGCAAGCTCATCATTTATCTGTCCACTAACGTCAACCAGCCCATCTCCAACCCTGGTCCCTCTCAGGTACAGGGTGTCACCACCGCACTCGCCGACATGGGCATGAACGAATCCAGGATTTCCCTTTCTCCCAATGGCGTCCCTCCTTCTGGTGGCGCCTTGTCCAGAACACCCAGCGCCCATGCACCCGAACCAGCCACCCCTCATGCTCCACCTTCCACGTCCGGTCACCCTGATCAGGACCAATCCCCTTCTCAGCCTAATCGTCCCGCTAGTTCGGGTGGCCCAGGGTTACATCAGCCCGCTCAACAGGCCAGTCCTGCCGCTGTACCAACTGCCTCCGTGGCACCCACCCCACAAAGAAATTTCAACCCCAACGTCGACCAATTTGGCCCACTCCCTACTGGCTGGGAACGCCGCATCGACCCCCTGGGCCGAACCTACTATGTAGATCACAACACTAGAACTACGACCTGGAACCGGCCTTCGCCAGATCAATCGGTGAATACCGATGCTCGCGACAGCGAGACCAATGCCGCCAGAGATCAACACTCTCGTCGTGTCGCGGCGGATGACATGATTGTTGCCGGCCACGGCAGCTCACAAGCTAGCGTACATCATACCGGTAGCGCCACCCCCCAACTTACTTCAAACAACACTTCGTCGGCCGCCCTAGCCGCAAGTAACAACATCACCACTGCAGGTACTGGCAGTCTTCCAGCTGGCTGGGAAGAGCGATACACCCCAGAAGGCCGTCCATATTATGTTGACCACAACACCCGTACAACTACTTGGGTCGACCCTCGTCGCCAGACAATCATCCGGGTCGTGGGGCCCAACGGCCAAAATACCGCTCTCCAGCCACAGGCCATTTCTCAACTCGGACCTTTACCCTCTGGGTGGGAAATGCGCCTCACCTCAACAGCACGCGTATACTTTGTTGATCACAACACCAAAACGACGACCTGGGATGATCCCCGTCTTCCGTCTTCGTTGGACGCAAACGTGCCTCAATACAAGCGTGACTTCCGCAGGAAACTCATTTATTTCCGCAGCCAGCCCGCTATGCGTGCGCAACCAGGTAATTGCCAGATCAAAGTCAGGCGAAACCATATCTTCGAGGACAGTTATACGGAAATCATGAGGCAGACACCGAACGACCTGAAAAAGCGTCTGATGATCAAGTTCGATGGGGAGGATGGTTTGGACTATGGTGGCCTCTCCAGGTGCGTTTACGGACATGGTTGATATCATAATCTGACCCTTACCAGGGAGTTCTTCTTCCTCCTGTCCCACGAGATGTTCAACCCATTTTATTGCCTGTTTGAATACTCTGCGCATGACAACTACACTCTCCAAATCAACCCTGCGTCAGGTGTAAACCCCGAACACTTGAACTACTTCAAGTTCATCGGACGTTGCCTTGGTCTTGGTATCTTCCACCGGCGTTTCCTCGACGCATACTTCATTGTCAGTTTCTATAAGATGATTTTAAGGAAGAAAGTCACCCTATCGGACCTCGAATCTGTTGATGCAGAACTCCACCGCGGTCTCACATGGATGCTGTAAGTCACTCACGTTACCTGCATTCTTGGATGTTTATCCTTGACCCAGTGAAAACGACATTACGGACGTCATTGACGAGACTTTCACCACGACCGAAGAACGATTCGGAGAGCTAGTAACGATCGAATTGAGGCCCGGGGGCGCTGACGTTACTGTGACCGAGGAGAATAAGAAAGAATATGTCGATGCCGTGGTTGAATATCGTATCTCGAAGCGCATCAAAGATCAATTCGATGCCTTCATGTCAGGTTTCAGCGAGCTAATCCCACAGGAACTAGTCACCGTCTTCGACGAACGGGAACTCGAGTTGCTGATCGGTGGCATGTCTGAGATTGATGTGTAAGCCTTTGCATTCGTGTTGCATCGCCGCTCTGACGCTCGTCTTATCGACAGTGACGACTGGACCAAACACACCGACTACCGAGGCTACGAGATGAACGACGAAGTCATCCAGTGGTTCTGGAAGTGCATTCGCAGTTGGCCACCCGAACGCAAATCCCGCCTGCTACAATTTGCGACTGGTACGTCGCGCATTCCTGTCAACGGTTTCAAGGACCTTCAAGGCTCCGACGGTCCGAGGCGCTTTACGATCGAGAAATCGGGCGATCCGTCACAACTACCAAAGAGTCACACCTGTTTCAATCGCATCGATTTACCACCGTATAAGGATTATGCGAGCCTAGAGCAAAAGCTCACGCTCGCCGTAGAGTAAGTTCACTGTCCGAGGAGCTTGCTAGGTTGTTGACTGGTCTGCTGTTACAGGGAGACCGTTGGTTTTGGTCAGGAATGAGCTGTGTAGATCGAACGAACAAGAAGTCATTCTATTTACCCCGCTTTCGCGATTTCGTATTTTTTCCCTCTATATTCACAGCTAAATGACATCCTGTCTCATTGTAATCGTACTGGAACGTATGGCTGTTATATGGAGACTAGCCAGCTCAGTTTTAGCGAAAATCGAGTCCATAGCAAGATCTGATATCATGCGAAGCTAAGAGACGAGACCAGAAGATCGTTCGATATGTCACAAGACTATCCACAAAAGATCTCAGAGCTTCTCAAACGCAAATCCGATATAGATGTCTGGTGGCCATCATGAAAAATCGATTCGCCGGTGGAGTTGAGTGAAAGTAACTCACTGGCAGCCTCCCACTGACCCTCGTCCATCGCACTCTCACCGTTTGCGTCCACGACTTTCATGCGCATCATCAGTTCCTTGAACTCCTCTTGTTCGGAGTGCTCTGCGAATATTTGGTGGAATTCTTCCTTGTATATCGGGCGGAGGAAATATTCCGCGGCCAAACTGTTTGAAGGGTAAGAAAAGGGTAGCTGAAACACTCAATCTTCGGGGGGGAAACGAGCCGGGGAATCCCGATTCCCGAAAACGTTCGTACAAGCATGGTGCAGTGACCCAGGAGGAAGGAAGCAGATAGTTTCGGAACAGGTGCAGGAAACCCACCCTACGAAATTGTCCCAGTCGACAATGTATTCCGGTACATCTTCAACAGCATCCTTGAGGAAAAAGAAATAACGATGCCCGAACAGCGGGCGAGATTGCCGGTCTTCGAAACGAATCCTATACACGGTATTACCGAAGGAGAGGTCAGTTGCAGAAGGGGGCAATGCATCCAGCCGTTCTCTGGAGGCGGCGTTATCCTTTCGACAGCAAATTGTGCGGGAATGGTGCATACAGTAATTGATCGGCGTTCGGAATGGTACCAAGAAATATCCCACCCTTGCGGAGATACTGGCTCACATTACGGAGCATACACCGCGCTTTTTGCGACGTTTCGAAAGCATAATGCATACAAAATTGCATCGAAACAACGTCAAAGGGTTGGGCGAGTCGCTCTGGCGTGAAACCTTTTGAGAGGGGTTCTGTATAACAGTCGATGGTGGCGAAAGCAGCATCAAAACGCGGTTGAGGCATCATCTGCCATCTTTCACGGGCTTGATTAACGGAAACATCAGCTATATCTACAGAAATAAATGTGTTGTCAATGAGATGGATGCTTTGCGAGGGACGCTGGCCATTGCTCACCGGCGCAGACCATTTCCCTCACCCGAGCTTTCGCCCATTTGGTAAAATCACCTCCCTTGCCACAACCAAGGTCGAGAACCTTGCCACGTCCTTTGCTAGGTCCGGAAGATTGCGAAGTGGAGGACGCGAGGGCTGGGTGAGCAAAGCGGGTGATTAACACGGATTTCACCCAATTGTTAAAGTATTTTAGGCCGATGATGGGAGACTCTAGTCGTTGTTTGACCCCTACTTCGGGCCGCATGTTATCTACGCAAAGAAAAATCAGAATGGACATGCATGTGCCATGTGCGGACTGACAGTGATCAATCACTTTGCCCACGTCGCCAGCGTACCGTTTTCCGGGCGGAGGGTTGTCCGGAGATCTACTGCGTTCTCGTTTGCACCTGGACAGTAAAAGTTGGGTACCAACGCCGCGGTAGTGTTGATACATTTCTACTTCTTGTGGTGACATGGGAATGAGAACGGAACCCGCAGGCGTTTTCCGGTTGCGAGGGTTATATGGAACGGTGGACAATGGTGGGGATGATGACATGGCCGGGACAGAGGTAGAGGAAGAGGGACGGGAGAGAGCTCTGACGGGAGAACGGGGAAGGGGGTGGAAGACGCGCGAGGCAGACTCGAGCTGCTGCTGGCTGTGAAACGGTATACGAGATGGTGGAGGCGGGTGATGGCGTGAGAAATGTTGCGATTGGCCCTCCTCTGGCGATGCGTCCGCACGCGGGATGTCGAGGACCGGAAGGTTGCTCCGACGCCGCAGCGATGGGGTGCCCGCCAGCTTGTCCGGTTCCCCATTAGGTGCTGCCGTCGGAAGCAGCGATACGGGCGACTGAACGTCACTGCCCAGCAGCAGATGCGACAAGCTCGATGGGCGCGCTGAACCTGGTGTGCGTGGCTCCTGAGGCTCTGAGTTGAGCAGGACGGCGAGATCGGTAGCCCGACGAGTTACGGTCGGGCTGTTGGTTGCGCGCGAGGAAGACGGGCGCGAGGAGGATGGTGAAGGGACATCGAACGAGTGTATGTCATGCCTATCCAAGTCGGCATCGTGAACATGGGTTGGAAGGGGTTTCGACTGGGATACTGGCGAGTTCAGGGCTGCGTCTCGAACAGGGTCGAAGGCGGGCATCTGAAAAGAATACCGCTCTTTGTGACAACCCAATGGTCAATAGATCATCCCCCAGGGGTGTGCAAGGACCCCGAATGGGAATATTGCGTTCGTCGTCGTCGTTGCAACTGAGCGGAAGAGACTACACTGTGTGTCTTACATAATACAAACATCACCCATCTATACCTTCCCACCGCGGCTCTCAAGCCACCCAGAGATATCCATCGTCGAACGCTAAACACACAATTATTTTGCGCTCACACAAGAACACAACGGCCCTACCTTGATCCAACCAGTAGAGGCTCGCAAGGAGTCAAGTGTTTGTGCAAGCGCTAGGTGGTAGCGCGAAGTGTCTCTGGCCTGCATCTTCCTTAAGCACGGCCCAGGGCGACTCGGAGTTGCCAGAGGTATGACAAACACACCTCAAAGAACTTATTAATCCTTTCGATATCCTCCTCCGTGCTCAGATTTCCGAGAGCCGTCTGCCGGCAGATTATCTATTGTAACACGAGCATGCCATAGGCGAATCCACGCACCGAGATAACGTTCTTGAAGGAAAAGTTTCCCTTATATCGCTCCTCGAGCTACATCAAGACATTCTAATCCCATGCCCCACCCAAGAAAATCCAAACGGACGCACAGCCTCAAAGTTGTCCAACAAAACTTTGGCCGATCTTCGCCTTGTGCCATAGTTCATCTGTTGACCACCGAAAAAGTATATGATATCTTGGCTTCTGGCCTTGTTAAAGATGAATTGTTCTGTATCTGAGTGGCACGAGTGGTCTCTGCTAGCACACATCGCATACCTATTTAAACCAAGGAGGGATGAGATATCGCGTAACGGACGTTGAGCGTACGCACATCGCGGATATGCCAACAGAGGGTAACGTGGACCGATCTTCGTAAAGACCTTTGACGAAATTGTATTCATCCAGGCCCCCATATTTCACAGCCTGGCAATGTTCAGTGCTCGTCAAGGAACAGTCCCATGGAACAGTCGACCCACGTTTATGGCAGCTGTCCTGAACAAGTCCGCAGGGATCTTGGACTCGTCTTTAGTGGACATATAGGCCCTAAATATGTCCCTAAGGGTACCGATGACACTTCTCCGATGTGAGCTCGCTGCAGGTGAGCGCGGTGGATAAGACTGATAACATACCTTTGATCGCCTGCAGCAGCAGCTTGTCCGATGGCTCTCGTTCGGAGCTGTGAAATGTCTACGGGCTCAGTTGGGGAATAGACGTAGCCAAGCTTATCCACGATCGGGCTGAAGAGACTCTATGAAACATCAGTTAATGACAGATATGCATGTGCTCGCAGCGCTTACCCGCCTAAAAGCATTCAACCCTTCGACGATCGCTTCATTCTCCCACCACGTCGACACCAAGTTGCCCAAGTTCTCCGCGATACTATCCCATACCAAGACTGCTCAGATCGACCACCGATTCAATGAAGTGACCGGCCCAAAAAATAGGAAGCACCAACATTCAGTCTCATTCTTGAACATATCTACCACCGTAAGCGCACTACTGACAGTAGCGTGTCCAGACTTGGCGAGGGCCATAGCATCATGGACTAGCCCAATGCGGTCGTTGAGGCCAAAAATAACATTACCCTGAGATGCTTCACGCGCGGTGCGGATGAGTCGTTCTTCAGGGTAAAGGACTCTATCTGTCCACCGGTCAGAAGCACAGCAAAGGAACTAAAAGCTGCCCGTCCTCACAAACACCATACGTCCCTGCGTTCAGCTTGTACGGTTTGCTCGTGTCAATGGTGAGAGTAGTTTCCCGGGTTGTAAGTAAAGCCGCCTTGTCAACCGATGGTTTCCCTGCTTCATCAACTGTTAAGAGAGCGAGAGGGATAGTCCTATCCCAATGAATAGCTACCAGGCGGAGATAAGAAAATACGGGCATACCAAATAGTCTGATTATCCTTCTCTTCGGCAGGGCCGGTTTCAAGATAGCGATCTTGGCGTACTTTAATTCCGTCTTTTGTTTCAGTGACAGTGAGCACCGGAAATCCGATCTTTGGGATGCAACCACTGGATAAACAACCAAAAGACATCAGATTTGTCACCATGCACCTTCAGGATCCAATCATTCATCATTTCTGATATGTCAATGGCTACCCCGCCCGAGACGTGAGCGGCTTTGCTGATCCCATCCCACAGATCTTTCGTGGTTGTATTCCCATAAAGGTGGTCTTTGAGATAAATTGACACGCCTTTAAGGAAAACGTCCTGCCCTACGAAGTTGCACAACATGCGAAGAACTGAAGATCGTTTAGCTGGTCACACTAGGTACGATTACTATCACATTACCAGAGGCCGCTTTGGCATACGAGAGTGAGTCGAATATCTATGGGCTATCGTCCACTTCAACGGTGGGTCATGCATGCGTGGGAGCTTACTTGGTTTATCTGGTTGGCATCTGGACATTGGACTTCGATCGAGTGGGAAGAAAGCTTAGCGTCAAGGTCGAGAGCATCATTCAGATTTTCAGTAATGAACTTGGAGTCGACCTTCCATTCGGGATAGATACTAAACAAGAGTCAAACGAAGGATTGCACGCAGTGGTGACAATCTCACCGGTCTAGGTTGCAGGTGTAAGCAAAGCTCAAAATGAAGAGACAAAGACGTACCGACAACGACGACTTCACCCACCTTGAGAGGCGTGAACGCAATTCCCATGAGTGTGGATATGTCACATACCAGGGTGGCAAAACCTTCATTCAAATATAAGTAATCCCACCATTCCATTGTGGTGATGTCTCCAAACCTCTAGGGGTGTTTGAAAACTGATTAGCACAAGTTTGAACCAATCTACTAACCACATATGGGCCACCTCGTGAGATTGGAATACAGTGATGCGTTGCCTCATCGCCATATCGGGACGATCCAAGTCCATAAGGAATGCGCTCGTACGTCCAGTGATAAGGCCCTAACAATGCCGTAAGAGCTGAGAAGGACACCAATGGTTCAAGGCCATTACCCAGTTCTCCATGGCACCGGCATCGAAGTCGTGGGCCTTTAGAACATTCATTCATGCTGACTAGGAAATAAAGTATGTGCGTCTTACAACTAGGGTATCCAGTTTCGGAAGGGGATACTCGATGTCAAAAATCTCCTCATAGATGGGGAGAACTTTTGCCTTGACATCGAGTGCATACTGCGCGCGATTGATCACATCCGGAGTCCCTGCCAAGACTCTGCAAAACAATATCACCAACGACAGGAAGTCTTACCATATATACGAAGCGGTCGAATCTTTCCTGTCAGCGGGCTCTTGTATGAACCCTCTAAGTATCTGAATTCTCCGTTGGCATAAGCTACGAGGTACGTTGACATCTAGGGTAGTTGATTAACTCCGGAAAACGTGGATGACCAAGACATCTCACAAGAGGAGTTGTATCGAACTTCGTTGTCTTCCATTCCTCTTCGTTCTGTTCTTCGGTGCCAAGAGTGGCGAACATCTTCGCTAGAGCTACGTCGTCAAAGTTGCCATTCTCAGGCTTGTAAATTTCCTCAGAAGCCACAGGCATATTGCTTAGATTGGTGGTGCCACTGCGAGATATCATTGTGATGGCAAACGTGGCTTTCAGCGACGGTTCGTCCCAGCAAGGGAAGGCACGTCGAGCAGCAGTGGGCTTGTAGTATGTTGAATATACTCAGACCAAATGTTTCTCGCACATAGCATCAATGGATCAACATACCTCAAACTGCGTAAGACTGTAAACCGTCTTCTCGCCACCATTCTCATATGCGGACTTGTAGTACCCCATCATCGCATCGGTCAGTTTTCCTGAGAAGGCGATGGTCAAGGTAGCAGTGGAATTGGCGGGTAACTCGGTAGGAAAGATGATACTGCCTCGCTCTGCCTCGGGATCAAATGATCTCGATATACTGGCCTGTTGCACTCCGAGGTCATGAGAGTACAACGACACGTCGAATAACTCCAGGTCTGCTACATTGAAGGTAAGAGTATCGGTCTTTTCCTTGACCTTCAATCTGATGTTTTACTACGTCAATGCCCGCCAATGCTGGGGAACGAAGGATCATACTCGCCTGATCTTCACCAGGCCCTCGAAAATCTCTTTCCTGAGGTCAGTTTTGATTGTAACATCATAATGTGTTGGTTTGGCATTCGGTGGCAGACGAAAATCACTGCTGGGCATGGTCGAAAAAGTAGGTCGGATCCCAAAGATGGCAGGCTTGCCAGGAACTTGTAGGAGCGATGCTTGTCTTGTAATGTATGGCAGCCGTCGGCAGAAGGTACTAAGAAGGGTTGTATGACCTAGTTTGTGAAGTATGTGACTTCCGAGGAGCGATGCCATTGCCCTAGAGGCTGGTAGTACTTTCAAGCAATTTTCCCGCAGTACTTATAGCTACAGAATACACAGTATTGCCGCGTTCGGGTCGGGAGCGACCACTAACATTATCACCCTGCACAAAGTAAAGTAATTCCAATTCGAGAGTCGAGACACAGGAGACTGGACGCGTGCTGATCGTCAAGTGTTCGCACGACGACAAAGAAAGCCCGGTTTCAGGGGTAAGAGGGACTTTGGAAATGTCTTCGCAGATACGCTCTGATCATGTTCCTTCAAAGCCTTTTGGACCAGCACCGCGGTGCCGTCGTTGCAGTCAATGAGTTCTTCCCAACACCGAATGATAGCTTTGCCATTCTTGTAGTAATCTTCCTCCAGACGTAAAAGTGAATTGAAATATTTTGCGCTGCGAAATTCGTGAGCAGGGTATCTTATGAAAAGGAAAACTTACTTCTCGACAATCATGCACTGTAAGTCGTCGAATACTTGCTGGATAAGTTCATCTCGACTGCGGTGGATATCCTTTCTGACGTTCCTGAACTTATCAGAGATGCCTTTGATAATGACCTGGTGACCCGATCAGTGATACTTGAAGCAGAACTCAAATGATTAGCCGAGTACAGCTTGGATCTCATTCAGCACCTGTCAAGCGTGGATTCAATGAATGAGTTAGAGAGTTGCTGAGACACTCACCTCCACAATATTCTGAATTTCAATCTTGTCCGCAATTTTGTCAGGTACTGAAGTGTTGACGTTGGCTATGGACAAGTTTTGTTGTCAACAGCATACAAAAGCAACGATAGTCACCTTCAAGTAACCTCGATTTTTGTAGCGGAATGGTTTGAGCAGGTGGTCCGCGTCTCGTTTTTACGGGTCCTGTCGGCAATGGGGAAAGAGTATTGTTCTGGGGAAGTGGAGGGGAAAAACAGCTGTGGTACATCAATGGGAAGCTTTTCATTCCTGCCAGAAAAAACCACGACTGACCTCGATGAGATGACTTGTGTCTTCAGGTTAGCTTTTTTGTTCAACACGTATTCGATAGGGGATGCAAAAGTCACGTTTCGGCGCCTGTGTTCAAGGGATGGAGCAAATGTAGTTTCTTCCATGCTGGACTGGTTGGGAGTCGTAAACCTCATCTGAGCGTTCCCCTGAGAAGATGCGAGGTCTACGGATGCCTTGTACAGTTTATTGTTCTTGTTCTCTGGAGTTGGAGGACTGTCGATAGTGAGGTCAATAGTAACGGTTTTCATTCGAGGTGTCGATTCCGCGATAGGGTGGGATGGCTAGCTCAATGATACGATTTCAGTCCATTGCGGTGATGTCTAGTTACTTACTTCTATCAAGTCCTCGTCTCCTTTCAAGGAAACCGGATGTTCAATAACTTTCTGGATCTGGTTAACATCGTTGTCCACGCCACGGGGTTCAGACAAGATGAGTTGGTCATCTAAGGTCCTTTCGGTATTGGTATAAAATTGCTCATCTACGTGCCGAGTCGAATCCGAACTGGCTTGTTGAGCGAGATCGATATCTCCCTGTGGTCCTTTGGCTGGCGGGAGACTGGATTGGCAAGGAAGGACGCTGTTGATCTACGAACCGTGATTTCCAGATGTCAGATGCGAACCCGAAAAGCTGACCTTCGGCATCTCTCGATGTAGTGTCAGTTTGGGGGAGATATTTTCGACATTCTTCAAGGGTTGCAAAGTAACAAGTACTCAGTCTAATAATATGACAGCTTGCGAAAGTAGTATGGATTACCTCACAACGATCGATCGTTTGAGGTGGTGACTCCTTGGTCAGATTTGGTATGGTGCGTGAACGTAGGACAGATGGCGCATCATGACCAGTCTCCGCGCTGGTGTCTGGTAAAATACTTCTTATGCCCCACCTTACGCTGTTCACCATAAGTCAACTTACTGTTTGCTTGTTTTCTCTTTTGATTCCTGCTACGCACGGCGTTCGCGCGGGCAGCGCCTGCGGCAGCAGTCTGTTTCTTTTTTATCCTCGACGAGCTGCGAGTTCCGCGCCGGATTAGCTTGTGGTCTGGTAGTTCGTCAAGTTCGACTGCGGTGCCATCCGTCCCAGGGGAGGGGCCTTCAGCTTTCTTCGTAAATTTATCTTTCTGAGAAATGGAAACGGCATCTAACAAAGTCCCGTCAGATTTGGCTTTCTCCTCCTTCCTATGTCTATCTCCGCGGCGCTTCTTGCGGGGAGGCATGTATTCGTCGTCAACATCGATCATCTCTTTGCTCGTAGACTTGATGACCTCTCTTCTTCGACGGCATCCAGTAATCTTTGACAGGACGTCCGCACCTTCCACAATCTCGGCGCAGGGATTTACTGGTTGATCGACACCTGAGCAGGGTGTAACGTGCATTGCGTGGTGTTTGGACTTGTTCTCCGCGAAACTTGGTGCTGCTGGGGACTTCTCTGGAGAGTGGATACCGGCTCCCGTGTCAATGGGCTCGCGTTCATAAAAGGTAGCAATGTGCGACTCTGACTTCGGAGAAATATTGATCTGAGTGCTGGACGGCGAACAAAATATCGGAGAATCCGAAGTCAACTGTGGTTTTCCGGTCGCATATAACCTTGGTGCGATTTCCGTGTGACTTCCAGTTCTCGAGTGGGCCTGGGATGACTTCTTGGTCACCACAGTGGACGTAGCACCGGAAAGGTTGGGTTTAAGGCCTCGGCCGCAAGGCGTAGATAGTGCTCCTGGTGCTCGCTCTTTGATCATCTGATCATCGGGCTCGAAGTCAGAGATATCCGAAAGCTCGTCACAGCCACCAAGCGGGTCCATCGATTTCCTCGGCAAGGAAGCTGTAAAGGTTTCCGTCGGCATTGACGTTTCAGTGTTAGGTGGATTCAATCCAGCATTGTATAGAGTTTTCGGGGTGCCCCCAACCACTTCAGGCTGCAGAACCGCTGGGAGTGAGTTTCCATTCTTGCGCGTACGCTTCGAATCAGGCGTAGGGGAAGGGCACGTGTCTCTAGCGCACGGGACTTTGACGGGCGCAGCCGTGGTCAAGTCTTCAACATCTGTTTTATAAACTAAGGCAATAGTTCATTGACTAGGAAAAGTGATTGGATTGGGTCTACCTTGGTTGACGTGCTGAACTTTACCCTCAAAACTCGCCCTCAGTGGTATGGGGGAACTATCGTTCGGTAATTTAAACCCCGAGCCGACCGAGACATTCTTGCGCTTTCTCTGCACCCTCGCCACTGGGTTCAGAAAGCTCAATTTTCCCTGTGATCAATGAATAGGGAGCTAATCCCGCAATTGAAATTCTTACCACACCGCGCCGTCGTAACGCCTCCATAAATCTACCTACAGCGTTATCCTGTAAGAAGAATCTTGCATAGAGATGACTTCCGACCAGGTACTTCATTTCGACATTAGTAACTAACGGTGGAGACGTCAGATAGACCATTATCAATACTTTCCCTTCGGCGACATTTTGTTTTGAGTTATCTAGTGTGATTGTGCGGACATGAGAGTATGGTACTTGCAAGCTTTCACATGGGTCATCCTATCATGAAAGATTGCGAGATGAGAATGTTCAGAGGTAGCAAAGCCTACGTTCTCAACGATGTTCACAAGGAATGCTTGCTTGTCCATGATCAGTCTGTCGGTGGGAAGTGGCTGCGGAAAGACACGCTCGCAGACATCTATCTCGTCGATGGAAAAGGGCTGTGGACTGTGAACGGATAAGTTGGTGCAGGAGTCTCGCTAAACCATCCACTGACAAGGTAATATCACTGCTTGCGAGGACATCAACGATCTGACCTGCCACATCATCCCAGTGCGTTTTGGACGTCTTTTGCAATATGTCGAGCAGCTCTGCATTGCATTTGAAGTGCTTTGAGGAACCGAACACTTCTTTCACGAAGCTAATCCTCTTGGATTTTCCTTGGGAAGTGTTGGGAGGCAAGAGTCGAGCGAATAGCATTAAGAGTGCCTCGAGGACTAGATAATCTAATATAGAAAACGATTAGCACTGAGTGCACCCGAGAAAGCGGGGAACCACTGCCTCTTGTCCTGGATATGGCAGCCCCCAGGCGTTCGCTGTTGAGTTGTCACTCAGATTGGAATACGTAAAAGAACTCAAAGTTAGATTTACCCGCCCAGTAAAACCTTATGGCGAAGCGCGTTCCGAATATTGACTTCCCTGGCAGCAATCTCCGTCAATGCGTTGTAGGCCTGGGAATATTCATCTAGATTAAAAACGCAACGCATATATACGACTTTATGTAAAGTGCTCACCGACAGACAAAGCGTTATGCTGAATACTGGTTGTCCCCGGTCGGAATCATGGAAGAAGAACTCGCAGATGACGCGATACAGAGCTTCCCAGGTTGCAACATCAGGCTTAATATTGCCTGATGGTTCTCGGTACCGTTGATCTCAAAATATCTGAGTTATACGCACCCCCATCTTTCTGATCCAGGAAATCCTGCGGGGTCATTAGTACTCCGTTCGAATTGCCAGTGGTTACCAGTCCGCTGCAGGCTTACGAGGATGCCGGACAAGATAACCTCTGCGGTCGCATCCCATGCCACACGAAAATTCTCGCTTTCTACGTTGCGTGCATCGCAAATCCTTCCCAATACCGTGGAGAGGACAAAAGAAGAAAGTTGTAATGCGGGCTGGAGGCAAGCGTTGTACAATGGAAGAAATGGGCGGCGAAGCACGGCACAAAGTTTGCGTATCATTTGCATTGAAGGGGACGAAGAATTCTACAAGGGAGATTTAGTCAAACACGTATCAGGACGATGGGCACATTGCACATACCAATAGAACCAGGCAAGACGCAAGGTGATCAAATGCATCCTGCACATGGCTTTCGACACCTTTCTCATGTAAGGCTACTTTGAGCTCGCAGATGGCTTGTGTGATGGTAGACATGGTCAAACAACTATGCCGGGAATCTGCGCTGCACGCGTGTGGTTGCAGTTATGACTCCATGCACATTGCACAAATCGACTGATCGTGGCGGGTCACGTTACTGGACTCGTTCTCGCACGTGATCAGTGATTTCAGTCATATGATCTCGATGCGGAGTTGGAAAAGAATACAGCGCGTATAAGGATGCCGCCACGACCGTAAACGGGGGCATTTATGTACCACCTCGCGCTACCCTTTTGAACATGGACTATCCGGAGGAAGACATAAAACCGACCATCTCAACCGACGACATCCCGACCAAGAGTCTCCTTATCACACTCTCAGGTACTAGCACTGGCAAGTTCAAGCAGTCAAGATACGAGGATGTATGGCCTGAGGACGTGCACGCCGCTTTCATGGAAGGTTGGTCTGCATTTATTTGCAATTCATCATTCTGCGACAACAACTAGCCGTTGCTCTGTACCCGCCAATGGGCAAACGGCGCCTGAAGTACTACCGGGTTTCTACGCATGGAAATGAACACCCCTCGGACGCCAACCGAATCAAGTCGTTTGGACGCTGCCAGCTGATTCAATCTTATATTCTTGAGAAAACCGGAAAAAACCGTTCCAGGAAGCAGGTCTCTAGTCACCTCCAGAGACTGAAGAAAATCCACAAAAACAACCCTGCTAGTTCGTCTTGTATTTAATAATCTAAGTCGCCTCTTAAGATCTCTTTCTAGTGCGTCCCCTCTTCTCGGAATACCCTCAGCCTTCCGCGGAGCATTCCTCTGTGACCCATATCGTACCCAGATCCCGGTCTCAAGATATCTTCGCCAATATTTCTTTCAGCAAGCGTCACCTGAAAAGCGACCTCGACCTTACCGTCAACCTCCGGAACACCGATACTGTTACTGATGATTCCTCTACACACTCTCATCCTTCGGAAACGTCATCCTCCACTACCGATACAAGCCACGCAATCGACTTGTCGACCACTCTCTACCCCGACGATCAAAATTCTTATTTTTTACCCCAAGTTCTTTCTTCACAACAATTCTCTGCGGGCACACTTTATTCAGCAAATAGTTACCTCTCCGAGCTCCAAGACCCGTTCTTGTTCAAGGATGCGATAAACGGAGGACTTCGAACCGGTTCAGCATTCGATTCATCTGACAGGTTGATCTCGATGCGTCGTCTTTCTTCGAAACTTCCTATGCGGGGTCGACAAGAGGACTACGGTACAACCACCCACTTTCCTCGCACTGTCCACTCTGTTGGATTCCAGCCGACACCTCCAAGTCAGTGGATTTCGCACGGCGACGGTTTGACGATGTACGATAGCTCCTGCAACTATCCTCACCGATCGGCCGAACAAGCGTCTCATATGCCATTTTACCCGATGATCCCACCGGACAAGCAACGACTCGATTCTGGCCTCAGGTCTGACTGGATGTGGCAAGAAAATCCTGACTTCTCCGTCAACTACCGAGAAGATCCCTGTGGCGAACTCTGCCTTCAGTATCCGCGGGCAACGTATCAGTACGATCCCAATCTAGAATGTCCAGAAGTAAGGGGCGCCCCTCTTGAATCCCTTTGTTCCCCAACAGAACGCGAAGTATCGCGACTTCCAAGAGGAGTTTCTTGCTCTTATTTGGCTACAAATCATACGACCTTTTCAGACAACATTCCGATGGAGAATGGTGTCCATTTCTGGTGGCAGACTGTGTCGGAGTCACCAGAAAGTTTCACATCACCTCTCGTAATTAAACCAACACCCGTATATCCGATCTCATACATTCACTCAGACCGACACACGACAGCCCGGCCGCGAAGTCTCCCCCATTAAATAACCGCAGTTCGAGGACTCACCGGCGGGGTTGCTCAAGACAACCCCCATCATAAATGTTTCTGCAAGAACACTTCGTTTCATTGTTTTATGAGTTTTCACGTCGTCCTCGCTTGTCTTGTTTGGAGTATAATGTAGCGTTAAGAGCCCTATCATTTATCATACGCATCATGGAGTCTGTACGGTAGTCTACTAGTAATCATCATGTCAATTTGTATGGCCTTGTTTAAGTGGAACTGGACGCGTTGTCGTGTGACTGTTTTCCACTACGTACTACGCACCCACTCAGATTCCCCACTGTTCGTTGACAAGTCTAGTCAAAGCGGCAGAACGCTTGTCTTTTTCATCCTTTGCAAGCAGCAATGGAGCCATGCAGAAATGCAGGGCCCTCTTTAACCTCGCTGAAGGTATAGCATCCATTTACACAGTGGCTATGAATATTGACGACGATCCTTTGATGGTGCAGCCGCCAAGGATAAGAAGGCAAGAGCTGCGAAAGGTCTGTTGCCTTCATCCATGTACGTAATGATTCAACTCCCTGAATGTTCATTCTATTGTCAGTACTCTTGGTTACCGGACGTCCTGCGGGTGAAAGGCAGCGTGCGTTGAGCAGCCAAAGTATCGTTGTTTTCACGCAAAAGTCGAGCCTGTAGATTGTAGATTATACCCCGTATTTTCGGTCCTGTCCTCACGGTGACTATTTTCTCCGCCATTGTTGCGTTTGCGCGATCGCAGGGGAATAGAATCGAGCTCACGAACTCAGTGGTCCCTTTACTCTCCGTCGTGGTGAGCATACTATTCGTTTGTGCTCGGACACCCTAATCCTATAACAGGTTGGCCTTATTTTGGTATTCAGGTGAGTCATAGCATTTCTCACCTACTAGCACCTTTTACAACAGAGTGAACACGTTTGTGGCAGAAATGGGTATGTCCATCAATTTAAAACACGTTGATCGACACGCGCAGGATACTAAGACCCACAAAAGCACTTCTTATGATCGTTATTGGGAGGGCAGGAGGTGCTTTTCGACTCTTACGGCGAACGTACGATATTTCATGCAATAATCACCATTCGCGTCCTCATTTTCTTAGGTCCGAAATTTGTCACGCATGCTCTGGGTCCACGTAACGCTTCCTCCCGAGAATGGCTTGGGGAATACCCAAGCCAGAATTTTAACTTCGCAACTTACTCACGCTGAGGTTAAACGTCACAAGATTGAAACATTGCGCTATTGTCTTGGGTTCGTCTATGCAGTAAAGCACTATCTTCGTGGAGAAGATGGGAAAGATTACAGTGACCTGGCTGGAATTTTACCTCCACATTTCTCTTTGCGCGAATTAGGTCGCACCATAACCCACGACCACCCTTCCGTACTGTCTTATGAAGCAGCGCCGGGTTCTACTTCAGATGGTAGCTTGAACGACAGGCGTTTTGTGGATGCTACGAAGAGGGTTAAGCGGAAACGTAGCAAGAAGAACGTGGCTCCACAGAGCCATACTCCAGGTTCCACCACGCCCCTCCTTAGCGATTCCCACCAGATTGTCGAGTTCCACCCCTATGCTGATCACATATCGATGCCGCTTCCTTTAATGTTCGTATCTTAAAACATGCCTAGAGACGATGCCCACATCACCTTTTTCTTTCTAGTATTGCCCATGAAATTTCCAGTGCGATATTCAGGTTCAGACGGGAAGGTTTGTTAGAGACAGTCGGTCCTGCAGGTAAGAGTAGTGCCGATACTGTGTACATGAATTAATGAGTACTTCTTTCTTTAAGGGACTAATGCAATGAATGGATTGCAAGTCATGTCTCCGTTCATTTGCCGAGTGCTGACCCGTTGACAGAGTTCAGTCCATGGTTGATCAAATGACATGTATGGAACGGATTGCCAATTCGCCCATTCCTTCTCCTTGTTGGTTCTCTATGTCATGTCTTGTTACTCTCATCTAACTATCTGTTGACAGACGGCATTCACCTTAAGCAATGTGTGACATTATACCTTTTTGCTCTACCTCTTACTCTTATGAACGACTTGGGCTGGAGGACGATACCCATAGTCACTGTGGTTGCCTTCACGTTGATGGGCATTGAAGGAATCGCAGACGAAATCGAAATGCCCTTTGGTGAACATATTCCACATTTTGTTTTGCACTTTACCAACCGAGATGACTTCATAGGCAATGGTCCGCATGATTTACCCCTTGGTGAGTGCTTGACATCGGGTAACTCAAATAATTCTACATTACACGTAGATACCTACTGCGACGATTTGAAAGAAGAGGTGGAGTAAGTGCACATTGTTACTTGAATTCTACTGCCTTCCCACATTCTTTGGCACAGATATATTATCGAGAGACTGGCGGAAGGTGGTCATGGCGTAAATGAGTTTGATGATGGAGAAGGAGATGATTGACATGTTATCCGCACTGGCATCTCCCCCAGATCACTCACTATAACCGGGCAGGTCCCATTAGTTTAGATTTTCAGCTGGACTATGTTACCCCAAGTAGATTGCGTTGTGAGCGCTCTAAAACTAACTGAACTCGGGGGAACAGAACTCTCCAGGACCATACGGCTACAAATGACAAATGAGCAGAATAGATGCGCATCGACGCATCGACAAACCTTGGACGTCAGCGCAGACAGTCCAGCAGAGTTTTCGCTTGTGAATCGCCCACTCTGCGGCCCGGACATGGGTTTTTCACCTTTTGCAAATGCATCAAGTACCTTCTTTGTAGTGGCTGGCGTGAGATCCTCCTAAGCTTGTCATCAACATATGGTCCAAATCCAACTCTCGTGACGCACGTAGAAGTCATCATTGATGACCATCATCGGTGCATTGCTGCAGGCACCCTGGCACTCGACTTCAATGACTGTGAACTTACCATCCTCGGTTGTTGCCCCAGGATTGATACCGCCGAGATGAGAACAGACAGTATCAAGGACTTCTGTGGATCCGCGTAACATGCACGGGGTGGTAGTACAAACTTGAACAAAATTTTTGCCAATAGGCTCGCTAGAGCATGCTCAGCACGACGACTCGAAAGCCTTGAATATGGTAAATTGGCGTACCGATTGAACATAGTGTAGAAGGTCGCAACTTCATACACGCGCATGGGTGGCATTTCAAGTAGCTTCGCAACGTAGTTCATGACACTGATACTCGTCCATCCTTGGTTCTGTTCCTGGCCAAGATGCAAGAGGGGGATGACAGCGGCCTTCTTGTATTGTGGAGGATACCGGGATATGATTTCTTCTGCCTTCTTGACATTGTCTGGGGTAAACTCAAAATGTATCTAGACTCGAAAAGCGTTTGCACGTGTCTTGACGCAAAACACGGGCGCCACACCTTTGGGTTGTTAAACTTGGTGTCCCGGTGCTAGCATACGAAGGTCTCAGCAGAGTGTCACACGCGTTACGAACGTTACCGACCACAAAGAGCGAATCTGAGCGCCGTGGTAGTGATGTGTAGATACATCTCCGAGTCGCTGTTGGCCGCAGAGCAGCTGCAAACTCGAAGAATCTGATGGGGATCATGAGTATGTTCATTCAGACACTCCCATTCGGCAAGAAAGCAGACCATTATGTAATGCAAGTTCCCGCACTATGTGCAGTTCAGACTACTTTTGGAAGAAAATTAACTTAACTAATTAATTAATTGCGGGCGCACAGGGGGTAGATTTCTCGTCTTTAAAACGAGGCGGACACAAATGGAGCCAGATGGATACCAATGTGCTGTCCAGAAAGTGAACCAGAATTTCCGTGACGCATCTTCGCAGGAGGTCACGCACTGTCACGCACAGCATTGCAGCCGACAGGTGATAGTACAGCTTTTTGTCCAGAAAAAATAAATACAAGGTTCTATAGAAGATCTTATGAGTACGAGCCATCGGCTGTCTTGTGTGTCGCAGCAGAATGCGTTTTGTATCTCTAGTCCGTAAGTTTGCAACACCCGTCCAGAGACAATGCTGGCCAGCGAGCGAGCAGTGCAGCTCATTAAAAACTCGGAGATGGTACAGATGGGACACTTCATTAGCACCAAGTAATTGGAAAACCTGATAGCGTTATGTATCTACATACCATTTGTATCACAGTACGCCAATCAGAACTTGGGCTGGACTGAACAACCTGTGGACACCGGCTTGATGGTGAACGTTGTGCTGAAACACTGAAGGCAATGGAGTAGAATGCACGGTCGCTGAGTTCGCCCTGCCACGAAGTCGTATCGCCGTGACCATTTGGGGTAGCACCAGTTGGTCCCTTCGTTTGTGGGCGTACGTTCGAGTTGATGCCGTAGCACTAGGTAATCCCAAAGGTATGCCCATACCACACTAATGACGTTTTAACAACATTAATATTGTGACGGTTGCATATGTTACACCCACCATATCGTTGTCATCGGCTTCTTGTTGGCACGTTGGTGTTCAACCATACTAGCGTCCTCGTCGTCGGCGTGTCCATCGCCCTCTGCTTATTGTTTATGTCGCATCGATGACGGCGTCGCGATGGTGTCAGCCATCCGTCTTGTCCATAGTCACATCGATGACGGCATCGAGACAGTCAGATCCATGCAACCGCCGGGACGTCTTCGTCTGAGTCATCCCACTGGCCGGAAAAGCAGGAACATTAAATATCTGGAGGTAACATGTGTGTGGGGGGCGACACAGTGGCTAACCATGTGTCGAGCCAAGTGTGCGGCAGGGTTGGCGTACCAACACCGTTGCTGCGCCAGCAGGGTGTTGACGTCGTCACTGCACCGTCATCGTGGCACATCGAAACTGGCCATTGCCGTGTCAAAAAATTCGAGCAGGCGTTCCGAGTCAGTCACTCGGGTCACTACACTGGTGTGTCAGTTGCTATGAATGGGTTTCATGCGTGGAATCACGAGTGGAAGTGACATAGAACAAAGCGTACCTTAGTCGGGCGGCACGGCAACCTCGCCTGCCACCCGTTTCCGAGGCGGTTGACTGTCCTTGCGCAGCCAGCCGACGTCTTTCGCGGTCGGCTTACTTTTTGTTCCTTTATGGTGTCCTGGCTTATACTTCGAAGGGACAGGGACTGGTCCCGTGTGTACACTACCGTGTCGGGTTGGGTCGTCGAGCGTACGCCGTGTCGTCACTGTCGTGTCATAGCGTGTCGACATCGCCGCGAGCAGGCAAAGGCTACACGCCGACTCCGAAGTAAAGTCCGGCTTAGGTTGGCTAGAATATCCGAGTCCATGAGATCGAGGCAGTCATATTCCAGAAAGAAAGCAGTCAACGTGACTCCGATGAGCTCTTGCATAGGGGCCGATCTGAACTGTGAATTCGCGGGCACTGGCATGGCTCACTCTGCTTGCTGCGAGTCGTCATGTCATTGGAACGTCACTAAGTGATATCCAGATAAGGTGGAGTCTGCCGTGTTTCTCTCCGAGCACAACATCCGCTCTCGAGATTCTGGTCCGGGGAGACTAGACCTGCCCGCGCTAATTCGTGTTCTTCCAAACCCAATATCGAGTACACTTGCCAAATAACGTGGTAAACCAAGAGATTTTTCCCTTGGCGTTTCCTCAGCTCCAGCCTTATGACAATAGAGAGCCATCACAATACCCAAACTGTCACGGATGGCATGGGGCGTACCAAGTTCGTCCTTTACGACGGGGCTGGATTCGTCCCTTAACCCTTCTCCCAGTCCATTATCTCAAGTCACGTCCACCATCGAGCGACGCCATTTTGAAGTGATTTGATCGACCTTGAGAACCACACCAGCGGTAGCCCTTCGCAGCTCAACCTCATGTATTCCACCTATTCCCCTGACTTGGACGCCTCTCTCCAACATGTTGAATACCTGTCCAACCCACTCTCCTGTGCAAATCAAAAGCGCAGTGTGATCCAGGCCAAGCGTACGGCCACTGTCCAGCTGAAGGCAACCATCCAGGACGATCAGTGCTAGGTTGAGAGCCGACGTCAGGACCGATGCCTCCTTGCTCGCGCTGTCTTTTGGCTGACTATCTCCGTCCACATCCTCGCTCACGGGTTTAGCGATTTGCTTGGATCCCAAAGTAACCGCAAGCTCCAGCGTGTTTGGTGCGATTAGAGCCAGCCACTGCGGCGCGTTTTGAGACGCATGCACAAGAACCGCCATGGCGTTCAGAAACGCCGACAGGATAAGAGGATTCAATATGAGACCTGTCCCGGTACCACGATATTGATATAAAACGTCACGTTGTGCAGTACGCTCCTCTCGCATTTGTTCGTCCCTAAGGAAGATCCAGAATCTGTTGACGAATGGCATGATGAACCATTCAGCTGCGATACTCGTGAATGACATCGCGCTGGGCGGATGTTGCGTTGAAGAATCTGGGCTTTTGTGACTAGTGGAAACCACCTCAGTGATCTTTGGGGGTTTTCTGATTCGCAACTGTCTTTCACGGACGACCCCGGGCATCTTATCAGCCGTTGCGTCTTGACTCCTGGTAATAGCTGCTTTGGTAATATCCTCAAGAAATGGCCGGAGAGCGCTGTCGGTGCTTGTGGCGAAATATTTCTGATGCAATGCAGGAGGCAACATTTTGCTTGGAAAACTGGTCCGGTGACTGGGAAGCGGCTGTAAATTTTCCGGATAGATGGGCAGGAATGCCAATTCTCTGGCTCCAAGTGCCAGAGCACTCAGCATTACAGAACGTTGATCGGATGAATACTGATTTTTGAAAAACTCCTCGATGATGCACCTGACAGCCCTCAGAGGTGACCATGGAGGCAAGTAAAGAACATACTGAGCAGAGACGCGGGGGCAGCATGCAACCAATGCTATTGCGACACGTAATCTCTTGTCATCAAAGCCATCAAGATCGAAATTATTGTTCAGGGAGATGAAGCCATATGCAAGATTGGCAGCGTTTTCCTCTGTGTAGCGGATTAAGAACGCCGATGGCATGGCGGGTCGGACTAAGCTTACCTAGCTCTGTCCCATAATTACGTTTCTTGCGGATAAGTTCCTCACCGACATTCAAAGCCATCTCAAGCCTTTCTGCCTCCTGGTTATCCTCGGAGGACTTAACTCCATTTCCCCGGACGAGCTCACCCAGCTGAGCCAGATATACAGGACGAAGAACCTTTTTTTGACCGACACGAAGCGTGGGATCCTTCTCGATCACCTGTAATTCTGATGGCGTGGGCGATGGAGAGCGTGAGGACGATGAAGAAGCATAACCGGTCAAAGAATCGTCCGAATCGTAGTCAGCAGCGCGTTGCATGGCAATCCCCGTAACGGATTCTTGACGCGCCGACGTTTTTTCCACTGTCAAATTGCGACCTGATTGTCCGTTATTCCCATGAACAACACCATCTTCGTGGAACGGTTCGAAATCGACATCTCTCTGGGAACAGAGTTTCCTGATACGTCTAGCCCATTCCTTACCATCACCATCACCTTCCCAATCATCAAAGTTCAGGTTTTTGCCGACGCTGCTGGCCACTACCTCACCAACCAACATACCGCATCGACGTACATTAGCATCCTGGTGACTGATATGGGCGCCAATTGCAGACAGGAAGGAAGAGGAGAGTGCAACTGATGACACTTCATTCGACGACGATGGAAAATGTGTTACCGCGAGAAGCAGTAACATGGAGATGTCTGAAAAGCATATACTTGATGGGTTGATTCGCGCGTCCCACGAGGAAGACTTACATTGATGCCGAGAAAGCAGCGAGTGTTTGATGTGCTCCGAAGCACTCCATATATCAACGAGGCGGGAGAGGAATGCTCGCTGTGCTAATTCAGGTGAGGTTAGATTTTACTGTGAGTGACGTGGAAGGTGGCGGAGATCACCTCGTGAAGGCTGCGGGCCACTCGCCAGCCAACATACGAAAACTCGAGAATGATTGTCACTCCAACTCCGAGCCAGGACTACAGAGACCAAAGCGTTCCACAGGTCGTCGTAAGGGTCAATGTCCCCAAGTACGTCGCGCAGAAGGGCCGCTTCTCGATGTATGATGCCTCTGTCACGAGTGGACGTACCCAAGGTCGATTCCAGAGAAGTAAGCGACGAAAATAAGGACGCAAAAATAGTTTGCTGCGTCAGCACAGAAGGCATTGATGTTATCGTGCGGTTCCAGAGTTTCTGGTACGGCTCGCTATTCCCGTCTTGGAGTCTACGTCGGATGGACGGTAATGCAGAGCGAAAGAACGAGGACTGCGAGGGGAATAGATTGTTTGAACTTGGGAACGCCCCTGCGTATACGAGTTTTGAGAAAAGTTGCGCCACGAGGGATAAATCCTCTGCAGATCCGGAACATATGAGGACACAGGGACCAAATGGACGGTAACAAAAGACTGGCCTATGGTGGCACCCTTGGATAGCGCATGCATAAGAGATTCGGTTCGTATACTTAGGTGGTTGTAGTACTGAGGCATGGCGAGGTCGGTCGGAATGCCTTGCCCTTCGAATGCGTTGGCCAGCTTGGTGGGTATCGCAAAGATATTCCGAAGGCAATCTTCCCAGTTAACCGACCTCCTCGCGTGATCATGAAATGTGCCCAGTGCATAGAAGAGCCTATCGATGGAATATTCCCTCACGAGTCTTAGCAACAAGCCCACACATCGTTGGTGTAACGGTATTGAGAGTATGGTCGAGTAGGCGCATAGGGCCACCTCGCCGGCAGGAGAGGACGCGTTCGAGGGAGTGTCAGGACAAAAGTATTGCAGTACCAATGCAGAGTAGCCTTCTTCCTCCAAAGTTGTTTCCCATGTCGGCAGAATTGATTCCAGCAGAGCACGTTGGATCGGCGGAAATACCTTGGCGATGTCGACCGTCACGTCCTCACTAGGCAGCGAGTCTAATTTTCTGAATCGCGGAGGTAACAAGTTCGCTCTGGCGAGCGGCAAACACAGGAGTGGGAGTAGTGTCTGGACATCAGAGATTTGGGTGCGGAGTAGAGAGAGGGCGTCTTGTAAGGCTGCTTGTCGCGGATGGTCCGAGGACATGATGAAAAGAAGTCTCTTACAAGCGTGCGTGTTTACTGTACTTGACAAAGTGGATCGGTGAAGGTACAAGCATACATAACAGTAATAATTCAAACCAGTGTCTATGGGGATTTCTTCCCAATTAACTTGAATGCACCGTTGGTCATCACTCGAGCAATCTCCTTCGTCCGGACCCAGCTTTCATCTCCACCCTCCGCGCCTTCTGCGTCTCCTGACAAAAGGACCCCGACTGGCGGGCCGCGCACAAGGAGTTCGCCTGTGGGGTCGCTGCCCCTCTCAACTGCGGCATCATCCACACCAACAAGTTTGATTTCCACGTTCACGCTTGGGGCACCGACGTGAGCTGATTCACCCTCCGCTGAAGGCAAAGACTGGAGATCAAAGGCATGCGTAGCAAGCATAGGGCCGCTTGTCAATGGATGGTTGAAAACATTGACAATGGGAACCGAAAGTGCGATCCGTGCGGGTGTCAATGCTTCGTTCGGTAGCGGACCTGGAAAACCGACCTCGTGTAAGAATCAGTGTCGAGCAAATAACAGAGATAGTCACCCCCAGCGACGACAACCGCTTTCAATGTACTTGCCACATGCCCTACAACATATTCACGAGCAGCATCAAGCACCAAACGGTCCCACAAACTCTCTTTGGTTAAAAAGCCTTCGGATAGCGCCGCAAGTTTGTGCCTCCATACAACGGGATATGCGAACGACGATTTCGCACGGGCAAGCACCGCTGTTGATAGATCCTGCAGATGGTTAGGATACAGGAATAATACCGTGGGTGATGGTATAGGGAGCTTCGCTGCAGTCAGGATGTCATCAACGCTACGTTGCGGACCGCTGGACTCGACGTTGGGGTCATAATATATGGAAGTCGAATTGCACGTTGCGAAACACGCGCATTCATATAGCGCAGTGTATGCAACGGCTCGTCCAAACGGTGTGCTAAGGGAATGCCCGGAAACAATAGTGTCCAGGGTAGAGAAGGCTATGGAGGGGGGGAACAACGCTCTGATAGCTGTGACGCCGGATGTGAAGTTGGAATGAGTGAAGCGCGCTCCCTGCAGATCTCCAGAAGGTGTTTCGAAGAAAGCAACAGTAAAGGGATCGCTAGGGCCTGGAATAGGCGTTCAACGGACAGTGGAGCTGTTTCAAAGCGACAACTTACGGACTGGAGGTGTTACTGCATTGACTACCTGGGCACCGTCGGCCTCGATTTCAGCCCAGTTCAAGATCTGAACCTCCCGAGCCATCTTGGGATGAACATTGGTGTCCGCTCGCCCAACTACAATAATCTTGAGGTCATGTTCCTTCGCGTCATAGACAAGTTCAAGGACATGGGGCAAGAAATCCGCGCCAACAATGATCGCAGAAGGAGGGTGAGTCTCCAAAACACGTGAGAGAATCTTCCGCGAGCTTAGGGTGACAGAGACTATTGAGTGCTTCGCGAGAGCAAGATCAGCGATGACAAACTCTGCGTACATTTCCCATGAGTTGACGGAGACGGGAATTTAAAAAAAATAAATGCACCGAGACCATCATTCAAAAGTAGAAGAACAGTGGATTCCCCTGGGAGATGGCGGGAAATGCCAGCACCGAATGCAGCAATACGCTCGTTGAGTCTGGGATTGGTGATCTGCACGGTAACGAGGTGGTAAGTGTTGGGGATATGTACACTCGGGCCACTCACTTTGGTTGACCAAAGTGTCCTCGGGGACTCGAATTGGGACTTGACGAAGTCATTCACCAGGTCTACATCCTTATCGGGTTTGACAGGGAACTGCAAATATCATAAACTGACTGCCCTCATAGATCAATGAGAGTGGGGGCATACCCTGCCCATGAGTCCGGTGCCATAGTTTCTATAGACCGCGCTTTCAGTAGGATGCCTTACGCGGCTAACGTCGCTTTGCCTTCCGAGAAGGATGGGGTGCACAAGTGGTTGTGGCTTATACAGGTTCTGGAGAAGGAACACGGATACACCGATGAAACCGAGGAGGACCGTCAAGTCGTCGGTGACAAGATAGTCAGCGAATGTCATATTCTTGTCTTATGCTGAAAACAAATATGGGAGTACAGTGGTGAAACGGTGGAAGCGAAACAACCACGATGAAGATTACATATATCGCGGGGACTGCCGGCGCATGTGGGTATCTCCGCTTACTTGGTGGTACTTGGTGTAAAGGGACCATCGCAGCTGTCGTCTCTGTTTAAGCTGGCTCACAAGTTCTACGCTGCATCATTAGAGGAAACTCCCCCAGACGTTACTAATTTGTTGCAGCAATCAAATGCGCTGCGAGGAAAATCTTTGCTATGCAAATCACGTGCCAAACCCCTATATATGTTAGGAGTCCGCTGAACTCCCGACCTTCTCGGGACCGGGAATGCCAGTACAAGATCACACGCCCAATCGTCATAACTGCTTCTGCTAGTATGAAGAAAAGGTCTGGGAAATCTACGAAACGGGCCTCAGAGGATGCACCAATTAAATTCCATCATTTTATGCATCCCCCTTGGACTGATATGATCACAGTACGTGTCACGACTACGTCCAACCAGAAATATGACCATCCGATGGTGCTCCACAGGAATGCATAACGACATCCCCAGATGGAACGAGGAGTGGTGCCTCTCGACCCGCAATTAAGAAGGTTGGTCTACTCTGCTCGGCCAATATCCTGGATTAAGAAACCATAGTTTGTCGATTCCACATACCATGTGTGCATGAATGCTGCCGCTACAAGTCAACTCAATCGAGCCATCGCGCATGGCGCTCAGAGTGGGAAATATGTACTCCCAAAAGGTTTGTTGTTTGCGAAACCGTCTGGCAGAACACCCATCATGATTCGGTAGGTCCGTCAGGCAAAGTAATGTTAGCCCCTGGGGGAGTAGGTGGGATTGTAGAAAAAGTAAGTATGCATTCCTGTGCGATCAATTTCCTGTCGTTGATCATTACCCGGAGAATAAGGAACCTCTGTCGAAGAGTCAAGCTGAAGAGATAGCAATAAAGCCTTCACGGCCTGCCACCGGGAATAAACTATCATTTTTAGCGGGGGAACAACCCTTGAAAGCGATGCCTGCGATTAGGAAGTATACTTCAATGGCAAAGAAGGCGCGTGCTACACCTACCGTGGGGAGAACGGTGAGTGTCTTCTCAAGGATGACCTGTACAAATGCACATCTCCTTGCTCAGGTGCCCATGGCTACAAGTGCTACGCCAAAGACTAGGGGCAGGGCGAGGAGGACGATGCGGTCAAGGAATAAGTGATGTAACTATTTATATTGAATTCCACGAGGGTTCTGGCTACGTCAGACTTTGCGGCGGTTCGACTTTGGGAGAATTCACACAAATAAGGCATACGCAAGCTGCTCTCATGGTAACGTCTTGTTCTGAACGAAGCTGCCGTTTCGATCCGAATGTGATTTGGGTCGTCAAGCATTTCGCGCCGTAAGTTTCAGATCCGCGAGCTCAGGCGATGGGGATTAGGCGGCGTTGATAAGGATGCAATGATCGGGGAGGTGAGCGTGATTACGCGATACAATTAGGTGTCATACGTACGCAGCAGCGTTTTGATGGACTGCAGTGATTTTGTTCTTCCTTCGTGTTTCACCACCAATGACCTGACATGCATCCGCACATTCTCCATAGCTATGGCACCCGCATCCGCAAGAATTCCGTCCTCAAGCCGAGCGCACGTCTGAGACAGACCCCTCCCCCGCCACGCAGGATCAGGCCCGTGCCCTCCCCGGCCCCCCACCGCCCCGCCCCTCTCACCCCTGACCCTTGCTTCCCCATCCCTGGCGTCATGCTTCATCCCGAAGACGCATCCAACAAGGTCTTGCATGCGATTGGTCGTGCCTTCCTCTCCGTCGTCAGTCGTCTTCTCACTCACGATAAACCACACTCCTGTCTCACCCCTGCGTTCCCAGGAGAATCGCGCCATGACGATCAAAGATCTCGCGGAAATGACCCTCAAGCATGGTCTGATGTGCCAGAGGTACGTCCCCCCAACACCCGTGCCCTTGAATACCGCCTCGTTCCTCGCCTTGCCTTGCATTTATCTCGTGTTGCTCACCCCTGTCCTTTCCCCGAACAGTGTCTCCGCTGCATCGCAGGCTATCACCACTTACATTCGGAATCATATGGCGCGATGTGAAACACAGCAGGACCACCCTCTCCTTCTTCGTCATGTTCTATCGGGAACTCTTGCGGATGATGACCTCTTGCCCGCATTGCACAGCAGGGTTGGTGGTGCAGCCAACCTTACAAAATCCGGTTCGAAGGAACTGGGAATCCCCGACAAGAACGTTGCACAGGTTATCCAAGGTCCACCAGAGGCGGAACGGGTAACCAACTTCCGACGGGGCACGATGGTGTGGTATCTTTCCAAAGCGGCGGGTGTCTCATGCCCGTTTGCACGTTCCGGAATCCGCCTCTGCGACTACGGCAAGGGAGGAAGGAAACTCGCGGAATACAGTGACGATAGGTCGCAACCAGTGCTGAAGAAGCATCCCAACCATGATGAAGCACGATGTGGAGAAAAGAGGAAGCGCCTCAGGAGAGGTTGTCGGCGGGATTCTGACGTATCTCTGCAAGGTTCAAGCGCGGGACGGGACAGCTGGAGTCCTGCAATTGATAGCGGATATGGTGAGCTCAGCACCGAGTCCAGCGACGACGAGCGCCCCCCTAAGGTGAAGCTCACTCTCCGACTCCGACCATCTCTGCCATGCGCGCCAACGCCGGCTGCTGAATCCAGGTCAGGAGAGGTCATCGACCTGTCGAATGGCATGACCCCTTCTTCGTCCGAAGATGACGATGCCGGCGCTGATGCTGCTGACGATATTAACAAGCAGCCTGATCCACTTGAAACGCCGTGGAGTCTTCCGCCATATCCGCGCAGGTCCATTCCCGTGCCATGCTACACGCCAATAAGCGATGAACGCATGCCCTCTGCATCGCTTCCGGACCAGGAGCGTGTAACAGTGGAGGAGAGGAAGCGGTCACCATCCGTCCCCTGGAGCGCGTCGCCTCCTCCTGACTCGGACCATGATGATTTCGACCTAGACTCAGACATTGATCGGGACTCTTCGCCCTGTTCTGTCCCCTCACCGGCTGTGGCTTTGCAAGTCAAGGTCGAGATTCCCGATGACCTTGAGCCGTTCAGGCATGAACCTGCCGACATTCGTGGCATGCTAGATGCTTGGGAAGACCTCGATCGTGCACCAACATCTACCCTGTCGTCCAAGTTACCGACCACGGAAGATCTCAAAGGCACACTGGACCTATGGGACTGGGAATTCGAGAGTGGCTGGAACGGTACTTTAGACGATCAGCATGATTTCCCTATCATAAAAATGGAACCAGACGAGTATGAACCTCTTGTCTCCTTTGGAGCGTTTGCACCAGCATCTCCGGCCTCACCCCACTCTCCGTTTACTCCCTCCTATCATTCATCCTCTGCTCCCACATCTGAACTGAGCGTAGGTCCTTTGACTTTCCGAGCTCGCCTTTCGCCTTCCTCACCGGCCTCATTACATTCACCGTCCTCGTCTCCAATTGAGATTCGTAGGGGAGGTTGCTCCCTGACCTGGCAGGATGCGGAGCTGCTTGGCCCGGATACTGTGCATCCACATGAATTTGACGACGGATGGGCTAGCGGGGTGAGGGCGCATGCAGACTCTAGCGCGTTTTCGAAGTGTGCTTCAGATGAAGTCGCCGCTTTCGTGTTGTCCGTTGAACCAAAAGAAGAACTCGGGTGCGCGTTGCTCAAAGAGGCAGGGTCGTGTCATACAGAATCAAGGGCCCATCAATCATCCACTTCTTCATCTACTGTGGAAGTTCCAGGCATAGTGGTAGTTCATACACATCATCCGTGCAGCCCTGATGTGCTTGCAACCCAAATTGAAGGTATGCTGTGGATTCGATCCAGTTTCACGATGGAGATATTGACCAGGTTTGTTTGTAGGCATTTCTGTTTATCAAACCGTGCTCGGCCGGGCTGTGCTTTTGAGACGTATTGACACGGATTTTGTGAATCTCAGTACGATTCTATCTCACCAATCCTTGCCCCTTCCATCGCCCCTTCCTAGTGGGTGCGTTCATGTGTCACACCCTTCCTTGTCCATCGACGGAATATGGGCACCTCTCAGTGTCGCTCGTTTGTATGCCTCTGGTTTACCTCCGGGATTAGGGAGCACCTTCCTCTCTGATGATCTCGTCATGCACTTTCCTACTGCTCTACAGGACTTCCACCAGAAGAGCACATCGGGCAGATTATTAAATCAGTTTGGGCCACATTTCAATTCATCCCACTCGTGGTCTGGCGCTGGAAACCCACTACATGTACCACAACCTGACCTCGGAAAGTCCGCGAAGGAAACAGTATGGGAAGCTTCCGTCGAGGCAGGGCATGTTGAAGACCCGTTGTTAGCCATTCTGCCATCCGTTAATGATGCCTTGGCCGCTCTACACCCACCAACGTTGACTGAAGAGGTCACTGCGTTGCCAGAAACGCCACTTAGTCCCACAGAACAAGAAATATTTCATGTTCTGTGCGTGCATCCCGATTGGGAATCGGACGAAGCTGGCGATGAAGGGAGAGCTTTCACTGCGCCCAAACACAATCTTCCGAGAGAGAGACCCCTACGGCGGTCAAAGAGGGTCGCCGATGCAGTTACTGCGCGATCTCGTGTTGCCCCACCATGCACAAAGGGACCTCGAAATTCTTGATGCCGGCCTAACCGCTGCCCCACAGCGCTTGCCCAGGCACTTTCATTATTGATTTCGTTCTGTTGCTCGCTCACACTTTACGTTTACTAGAAATCGTATCAGATATTTCGATTCCTTGCTCGTATACCTGCAGTATTCTATGATCCCCGCTCGGCTTTGAGCAGTTCACATTCTGCCCTTCTTGCCCCTGATCGCTCACCCGAGTCCATCTAATCTCTCTGTGCACATCGTGTACATATGGTACATGCCCGTATGTTACAATGCATTCTAAGAGAGTTGAACGGCAAACTGGTCGGGTGCGATGGGAGGTCGAATAGGGATATAAAACGGCCAGTTCGCTCTGGCTGCACTTGGGGAAGAGGGCAAGAAGTCGCTGGCGGAGTGTGAAAAGGGACGCTTCGAATTTCTTGACCGTGGCTTGTTCTCAACCTCGAAATTTCTACTACCATCTTACTTAGTACTCCATATTTCTCTGGGCCAGTACGCCAGGTCTTCAAAGTACTGATCGGTGGACGTCGTCCGCCAAATATCCCTTCACTAGCTTTTTGGCTTCTTTTCTAGCTCATTCCCGGCCGGGCGCAAGCTAATTCGTTGACACGTCTCCACGGTCGACTTTCCGAATCGCAGTCACGACCCACAAAAATCCATCCGTCTAAGCCCTTAGCTCGGGTTTTGCCTTATTCCACCCACGGCACGAAAAAGCGGACCTCACCCCGTTAATCTCCATCCACAACCCAACGGTAATCTCTAATTGCACACGAAAACAAGCACTATAATGTCATTATCTGCCTCCGACAATGGCTCCTATTCAAGAGTTTCTTCGGGCAAGACACCGCCCCCTGCACCTTCTGCCGCTTTTGCAAAGAGGTGTGTTCTTTTTTTTGGTCATTCTTGCTGTTGTTAACAATGCCATCGTAGAGCGCGAGAGATCCAAGCAGAAGAACGCCTAGGGAGATACAGACCTCCTGCGCTGCGCGCCCTCGCGCCTTCTGGCTCTCCTCCGAGTGACATGACTTCCAACATTTCATCCCAAGGCGATAGTGACATTGCTCCACCATCGGCCTATCCTCCCGGCTTCAGGAGAGCTCGGGCTGGGACTCTCCCATCCGATGTCCACCTTGCCGCTCAGAGATTCGCCGCTGCTTCCAATACTTTGGGCAGTACAACGCCTTCTGCCGAGTCGTTTTCAGAGCAAACCCAGCTGCGGCAAAACGCCGACACTCCCCCTAGCCTTGTCGTGCCCCTGCGTCCCGGCCTTCGTCACTCGGCCACCTCCGTTACTCCTGGCGCCACAACCGCTACAACTGTGGGTGTCACCGAGCGCAACAGTCGCCTTAGGTCGGGTTCATTGACCTTACCGTCCTCTGGTCTGACGAACCCATTCGGATCATCCCTCTTCTCGTCGTCTTGGTTATCATCCACGAATCCATCTGGGACATCGTTTCCTGTTCTGGACGAGTTACGTTCTGTGACTTCTGCAGATTCGGCCGACGACTTTGATGTTCACACTCTCGACTACCTTGGTTTGGATGACAGCCATCGTCCCCCGCCAGCGGCTACAATTTCTGAGCTACGAACCCAGGCGCAAGCGGCGATTGCAGGAAATCTGGCTAACCCACCGCGATTGCGCGCAAGTACAGTGTCTAACCCATATCGTGCACGATCCTCTGGCGCCACCTCGTTGTTGGCTACCCCGAGCGGTGAAGAGGAGGAGGAGTACTTCGAAAATTACGAGACACAACTATATGAACGCCAGCGACTCAGTTCGTACGACGGTTCTATTCCCGACGCCAACCTTTTGCATTCGTCTTATGTCGCTAAAGGGTTCAAGCAGAGTGATCATCTCTCCGCTAGTGGTGCGCTGGCCTCACGGCCACGTGCAATATCCGTCGGGACACTTGATGATCCCATCCGTTCCCTCCAACGCCGTGTTACCACGAGCGAGGTCCAGATCCCATATTTGAACGAACTATCCCCTGCCACGAGCAGTCTTACCGGTCTTGCCAACCCTACTGGCATTCTCAAGTCGGACGCCAAGCTGGCGACCCGTAATGCATCTTCACCTAATGTCCATTTCCCTAATGGTGAGGTTAGCCGTGCGTCGGCTTACCTTGCCGCCCCCAATTCGCAAGGAAGGGCTGTCTCACCCAAAAATGAGGCCAACAACAACTCGCAAATTCAGACACCTACTCGATCACTGTGGATCGGCAATCTCGACAGTGCCGTGACCAGTGAACAACTTATTCATGTCTTTGCTCCTTATGGTGCCATTGAGAGTTTGAGGTTGCTACCTGAGAAGGTGAGCGCGAGCTAGTTTTGGAGAATATTACTCAATATTGGGTTCTAGGAATGTGGCTTTGTCAATTTTGTTGACCAAGCGGATGCTATCCGTGCGAAGGATGATGTCTTGAACCGCCTTGGAGGCAACATTGGCATGCCCAATGGACAGACAGTGCGGATCGGATTTGGGAAAGCCGACAGCGCTCCGGTCGCACCCGCGAAAGGCACTACCATCACACACTCCGGTGCCACTTCGCCTAACAGCATGGGTAAGAGTACTAGTCCTGGCCTGGGAGGCTTGGACGCTCAGTTACAATCCACTCCCACTCGTGCCTTGTGGATTGGCTCCATTCCGAGCACCACGACTCCTGCCACAATTCTTAATGTCTTTAGCCCCTACGGGCCCATCGAATCTGCCCGTGTTTTGACACACAAGAATTGTGGATTCAGTTAGTTTTTTCTTCCTATGAAATGTCAAGCACGTCACTGATGCTTTGGCAGTCAATTTTGAACGCCTTGATGATGCCGTTCGTGCAAGGAAGGCATTAAACGGTCGTGACGTGTTGGGTAGTGACGTCGGGGCCATCCGCATTGGGTTTGCTAAGGTGCCAGTCAAGAATGGTCAGGAAGGTAATGGTGCTCAAGATGAGAGCCCCAGCGTTGCTGTGCAAGGTATTGGTGATCTCAGTGTTGGCGCAACTATCCATGCACTGCGAAGCGTCAAAGGTGCTTCAACGATCCCCGCAGACCAACAGGTTCTCGGAGGGACGGTCGAGAATTACCGTTCAAATTTGCTACTCAGCATGATTGGCTCTGGAATGCATAACATAACTTATGTCTCTGATGGGCCTTCGAAGCCTGCTGGATGGACCCCCACCATGACAGAACAGCAAATGATCATGCGGGAACTAGCAAAGGGAAGCACCGATGCAGAGACAGATATCCAGGCCCTTTCTGGTCAGTCATCTATGCCACCTTGTACGGCATTCTTTTCACCTTTTCATTAGAATTCCGGCCGCCTATGATGTACTACACTACGATACCTCTTGTTTCTGAGCGGCCGAACAACAGGAGATGGGATGCTTCTAAACTTCGCGAACTGCGCAAACGCATCGATTCTGGCACGATGTCTGTCGAGGAAACGGATCAGGTTGCAGGGGATTTTCTGGATGGTGAGATTGTTGACTTGGCGTCTGATTGGCTTGGGAACACGGTTGGTACCCACCAGGATCAAACAGCCCCATGCATTTTGTCTGAACACGACACACAGGTTGTTCAAAAGCTGTTTGAGAAGTGTTCTGCAGGTCCAAGGTTTGCGATGTTGGAACGAATCACGCCCCACTTGGCTATGATTGGAATTCACAAGAACGGAACCTGGGCAGCACAGAAGATCATTGAGTGTGTGCAGAGTCCCGAGGAAGTTGCACTCATTGTGCAAAACCTGAGGGCTTACGCACCCCCTTTACTCCTCGATCAATTTGGAAATTATGTCGTGCAGTATGTCACCGATCAGCGAACTACTTCATTCCTGACTGATTTCTCAGATGCTGTCTGCGCTTCGGTGCGCCTGCGAACGACTTCATCTTTGACGCTATGGTCGATCGTATGTGGGAAATTGCCCAGGGCCGTTTTGGAGCAAGAAGCATGAGGGCATGCCTCGAGAGCCCTCATATAACTGTTAGTCAGCAGCGGCGCATCGCTACTGCTGTAATTCTCAACTCAATCCCCCTTGCAACCAACCCGAACGGCGCGTTGTTGCTTACTTGGTTGTTAGACACGTCCTCGTTCCCCTCGCGATACAGTTTACTTGCGCCACGGTTTACTCCTCATCTTTCACATCTTTGCACCCACAAATTAGCGTCGCTTACTGTCCTCCGAATTGTCAACCAGAAGATTGAACCGGAGGCATCGCGTCAAATCGTACAAGCATTGTTCTCGTCGCTAGGGGATCACGTGCTAACCGATGTTTTGGGGGACCAAGTAAACGGTGTGGCTGTGGTACACAAGATTCTGACCAGTCCTTTCCTTGACCCTGTCGACAAACCTAATTTTGTTGACGCAACGAAGCGCGTGTTGATCGAACTCAAGGTGATCGCCACCCAAGCATACCGTCGTCTCATCGAGGAAGTTGGCTTACCCATCCCTAATTACCAACCAACATACACCACTAACGGTCCGCCTGGTAAAAAAGGGCAGTCCCATAATTCGTTTGGCGTTCCTGGTCTCCCTTCCGGATATCCATCCAACGACCAAGGCTTGGCTTCCATGATGGCTGCACTGCAGATGGGCGGACAGAACCCCCAGTCTGGACCGCCCCAGTTACACATCGACCCCACATTTGGCCAGAATAATGGTGCTGCGCGATCTCGCAATTCGAACCCTCCGTCAGCGTTTTCCCCTTCCGACCCATTCAATCCATTTGCTCTTCGTTCGCCGGACATTAGCAGCTCTCGCGGAACCGTCCGTCGTAATGGAACACTACCAGGTGCAACCCCTATTGCACAGGCACCCGTTCCCACAATCCCTTATCCTCACGCTCCCCCCATTGGGCAACCCAGTGGTGTTCTCAATATGGGTCAAGCCACATACAACGGCCAGACCGTTGCCCAGGTCTATCCGCCGTATCCTATGTATCAGGTATATCAACAAACCCCGTCGACTAACATGGGTACCTTCAATTAAAAGAAGTATCATCTCGTCACGAAAACCGATCATGATCCAGACAGTTCTCTGTTTACACATCGAATGAAATTATTCCTTTTGTTGCCTATCTATCCCCTGCCCAGCATAGTCCAGGTCGTTGCCAAGCCATTCCTTTTATTGATACCCTTTCCTTGATGCTCCCTCCCGCTCCTTTTCGATAAAACTGGGCAGAGTCGTGGATCTTGGCCAGTGCTGGAATGTCGCTATCGTTACTTTCTATTCTTCACTCTAGGTTGGCTATTGCGACCGTGTATAGTAAATAGCGGATGGCTGTAAAACATGACCGTAAGGTATAGAGAATAAATTGCTTTCAGACCCATTTCTTACTGTGAAAGAGTTCGGAAATATGACGTAGGACCGTCATTACTACTACTACTACTACACCATCATCTCCTGACTTGGCATGGGCAGTGCATCTTCTAAAGCAGCCCGCAAACTACCCAGGGAAAAAACGTCCTCAGGCTGGGCGGGCTCGCGCGTTACCCCCGCCGCTGGCGCGGAGCCCGGGCCACGTCCGCGCCCTGAAAGACTGTTGGCCTTTGAAAAGAGGAATGAAGGTGAACAACCTCTGCTTGCCTCCTCGCGTGCTGCTATTCTGAAGGCGTTTCGGACAGCGATCGAAAGGGATGCCAAGGACCCCCATTTTATGGCGAAACTGAATCAGCTGGGCCCCGTGCGGGTCGACCACCGCACGCAGACGGCCCGAACTAGGCCCGTAAGTCTCCCTGAACGCTTGTTTCTCCTGAGGCTCGGGGGACATTGACTTATGGCAGGCGAGCGACGTACAGAACAGGTATGGCTCCAGAGCGCGCTCGGAGGCGGAGACACGGGAGGCAGCGAGAAACAGACTCTTGGCGTCATCGCTAACGGAGCTGCTTGACGCGCGCAAGTCGATCACGAGCAACACTGAGCTCGAGACGTTGGCGGGACGGTACCGCATAGACGTCACGACCCTCGAGGGATTAACACGAGTTGTGAACACACCAAGCGTCGACGAGCGCACGGTCGTCCGAACCATGGACAGAGACGGGGACGAGTCTCTAACGATGATGGTGAGTCAGATCTTTCACGCTCCTGCGCTGCTTTGCTCAGTACTTGGTACGAACTTAGGCTCGCTGGACCGATCCTCCGTTTTCTAGTGTATGACATATCAAAATAATGGCTACAAATACGTGCGCGATGTATGCGCAGAGGACAAATGATGACTGCTGTCCTAGAAATATACGCGCAAAGCATTGCCTTGCATCGACTCTGTCGGACAGTATGGACATTTGACGCGCCTGCATATGTCCGTCAATTACGATGGCAGCCGACAAGGGACGAGACGGACCCATTAACTTTGCTCAGCTTCTGTAGGCTGTCCTTTGTGATAACGTGCCCGCAGGTCATCATCATTGGTGGATTCTGTTCCGTAGACTGGTCCTTTGAGACGGGACAGGCAAAGATCGAATGATAACGATTTTCTGGACTGAGGGGTATCTCAATCTGTGGGATGACACACACCATCAGCAATTAGACGGCCGCGTACGGATGAGCAACATACGGGAAGCTCGTCGCTTTGGCTCCATTCGCTCCTCTTCTCCTTCATCACGTTCCGCGCCTTCTCAATCCTTGCCAAAGCACCTCCGCCACCGATGTCACCGACGACTCGGAGAGGAACTTGTCGACTCATCCCCAGACTCGCACAATACTCTTTTGCGAAAAGCGGTTCGAGGTCGGTATGGAGGGAAGGTGAAGCAAGATCTGCGTATGGTGAACGCTCTAGTTTCTGCTTGGGAAGGTAGAGCAGACACCCCATCAGGCGTTTGAACTCGGGTGCGTGTTCAGGATAGAAACTTCGCAAAGCCGCATTCGCATACGAGATCGCTGGAACGGGGTTGGATGGATCAGAGGAAAGAAGCAATCGCATGTATTGAGAACGGTGAAGGTAGAATTCTAAGGGTGAAGATCGTGAACGAAGAAAGGTGCGGTTCTTCCTCGACCACCTGGCGAAATGCTTTAGCCTGATGACGGGTCTCTCCCGGAACACTCACTCCAGTGCAGGGCCGACGTCTTGCCTTCGGAGCCCCGTCATGATGCGGTGGAGCTCCACGAACTGACATCGGTGTTCGGACATGATTTCGACCCCAGACTCCTGTATGCCAATTTGTCAAGGATGTGATAGAGCCGATGTAGTCAACGTACCTCGATGAAAGTTTCTGCGGTGGAGAGCTGGCCCGTGCGAAGGAGGTGCAAGGCAATCGTCCGATCAAGGGCTTGTTTGGCAGGATGAGACGTAAAGAGAGGATCGTAGGCTGGCAGGGGCTGCATGAATTTCTGGGGACGGGATGAATGTGAGCTCTGCAGAAGGGCAACGAAGCAGACCTTGTCGAGGGCCTTTCCAAGTCTCGCGATCGCATTGTAGATCTCTTTTTGTTTCTCGTCAATCTCCCTCTTCTTGGAGTCGACCGTCTGCGACAGCAACGCGAATGTGTCCTGGGTGACGGTGCCGGCCACGATTCTGCTCTTGACCTCGAGGAGCGACTGAAGCAGCGAGTCCAGCGAGCTTTCTACGGGGGGAAGCTTTCCCTTTGCTGAACCCTCTGTCGACGCCCTGAGCTTTTCGAGCTCTTTGCTGGGTCCGTCCATGGTGTGTGGGTCATACCCCGATCCCGTTCTCGCTGCTTTGTCACGTCACACATCGGTTGAAAATGCCTCGATTTCTGACTGGCGATGAACTGGGCAGCATAAAATCCGTCTCGTTCGACTCAAGCGCATCGCCTGCAAATAAGCTATTGCTAAAAACCCTCCACGACGGCACTTCGTCTGGTCGCACGCGAGGAGTGCAAAAACTAGCCATCAGCGGAAGCGATCCAGCTCTGGTGCGTGTCTCTGTGGCATCGACGAGCCGAACGCGTCCAATAATCTGAAGGCAAGTTGGCCTCAGCACACGCAGATGGCAGCATTCGTCTCGCATCACTGGTCAGCGAGGATGGCCTGGAGCAACGTCACGAATGGAAAGAGACGAGGTTTAAAACAGAGAACCACTTTGTCGGTCTAGCTTCTACGCAAAAGTAAGTGACGGAAAAATCGTACATGGTCAAAACAATGCTTAGGGGAACGTCCTTCAAAGCACCGCGTACTCATGCGCCTCCAATGGCGCCCTTCGACTTACTTCCATGAAAGACGAGGCTGGTCTGACCCACAGCCTTGGCGCGCTTCCGTCGCGGCTTACGGATTGGCGTATAGGACCCAGCCAAGAAACGTTTGCTTACGGCGGTAATGAAGTCGAAATTTCGATATGGAACGTCGAACGTGCTTTCGAATCTCAAACGAATGCTTCTACGGCTTCCCCAGCGAACAAAAAACGGAAAAGAGCCGAGGCCTTATTTCCCGGTGAGGTTTGGCGTGCCAAGAACGTGGCGAACGACCACCTCGGACTCCGCCAACCGGTCCATAACACTTGTCTCACGTATCTGTCATCATCATGTGCATCCGGTCAACCTCAAATACTTGCTGGCACCCGGCTTGGCGACCTTCGTCGGTATGACTCACGTTCTGGAAGGCGACCCGTCAGTGACTTCAGAGGCGTCGGCAAGGTAGGCGGTGTTAAAACGATTGAAGAGGGTCTGTCAGAGCAGTAAGCATCGAAAATGCAAAAACTGGCCATCTAACATTTGACCACGAATCCTGACTTCTAGCGAAGCATACGTGTCGGACCAAGGAACAAATCTCTTTGCGTTCGATCTACGCACTGGCAGAATCACTTACGGATACAAAGGTGTGCATTTTTTCAGTGTCTAGGAGCCGTCGATGACAATACGTCACTAGGGATGTCCGGTACTGTGAATTCGTTGGCTGCAGCACCATCATTCCTCGCATCCGTGTCTCTTGACCGTTTTACCCGCATTCACAGTACGTTTCCTCCGGGTGCGGAGGTCTGTCAGAAACCAGATCAGAGGGGTACTGTGCTTGATAAAGTATACATGACCACAATTCCCACTGTGGTTATCTGGGATCAAATTGAGACGAGAATCCTTCATACCACTTCCGAGGAGGATGAAAGAGATATATGGCAACAGATGAAGCACGTAGGCGAAATGAACCAAGACTGAGCAAATCCATCATGTTACGTTTAGGACAAAAAAGTTATTGTATTTTCTCCCGGTCTCGCGATGTGTCGGAAAGTATTGTCGACATTCATGCCACAGAGAGCTCATTTAGTGTCCTATCTTGCTTTGCCATGTATGAGCCTTCTCAAAGCCATTGCTACCTGTTTGATCTGATTGGATACATTAGCAAAGAGTCTGAAACATGAAAACCAGATATTTACAGTCGCGCATCGTCTTCTGGATTTCCTCGTGGGATGTCATTACAAATGGGCCATATTGGACAACGTCCTGGTCGAGAGGTTCACCCGCAGCCTGACACACGTCCATCATTGAGGATAACTGACTGATAGAAAACGCACCAAAACGAATTCAGTATCATCTTTGGTCGCTGTGATTCTTCCTCCAGTCTCCCCCTCCCTGTTGGACAGAACAAGTGTATGGAAGGTGTCACTTTCAGATCCATCTCCGACAGTAATGCCCCCTTTCCAGACTGATTGCGAGATGTCAGCACTTACACACCTTGGGAAAGGGGACACGTACGATAGATGAATGATGTCCAGCCGACGGCTGTGGGAATTAGTTCAGCTCATGAGAACGAGGTGGGGACCTACGGATATCCTGAAACATGCTATCCCCCGACTTCTTCATGATCACGTGGAAGTACCAACACCCGCCGAGTGGCCGAACAGGGGATTCGACCCCATAACTTTTCCCGCTGATCACCCTCACGCTGATGGACCCCTCGGGTCCATTGGGGTACGCGATCGGAATGCTATTTCATATCACTCGGTTACGCAATGATTCCGCAGACGGGGGTGGATAGATAAACGCACGACGCAGGGCCAAGCTCCTGATAAGAAGGTTCCTTGGAGGCATTATGAATTCGAGAGAAACACGGTGTTGCCCACAACTGGATACTCACCACCATCTTAAACTGTATTCGCGGGGCGTGAGTGGACTGATTAGATTCATGAACGGTCATATGGTGCATGTTCATACCTGCCTAGGCAAGTCAACCCAAAGTTGGAGTCCCCTTGGCTCGGGAACACCTGGCGCGTGCACTGGCATCTCGGCGTGAATGATACCCTTGCCCTGAGGAAGTATGATTGAATGGGGACGGAAGGGACTGGAATGATTGCACATGGCAACACACAGCACACATCCATTGGACGCCACCCGTCTCGATCGTTCCAGCATGACCCGCAGAGTCCTCATGACGACTTGATCTGTACGATTAAGGGATGAACGGTGGCATCACGCTATAACTCTGAGAAACATCCCACCCTTCAAGCATGTATGTTACCGTCGCTTGTCCTCGATGAGGGTGATCTGGAAAACCCTGGAAGTCTCTACTTCGTGGGTACTACTCGATATGGAGTGATAGTGCTTACGGCGCCTCTCGAGACATGGAAGTGATCTAACATCAGGAAAGGAGTCAAGTTGCGCAGGTTCATGGATCCGATGGAGCGCCGGACCCGTGCGCCTACACCCTTTGAAGAACAGTCAGAAGGCGGACATTACTTGGATGACTCAAAAGAGACAAACTTCTGCTGTTTCTACAGCAAACACCTTCTTAATCACGCTACGGGAAACAGCCATCAATGCTGAGTGTCTGAAATCGTTTGAGGGAATGGAAGAGGTCAGATACAGTCAGTACGGGAAGAGGGGACAGTCACATTGCCTACGTCGATGGACGTCAGCTTACAGAGAACCTTGCCATCACTGTTGGGCGCTGAATCAGCACACGACTAAAGAGGGGACAAAATAAGCAGTTCCACAATCGGTTATACAATCTGGTTTCACCGCTTTACACCTCAGGCTGGAGTGGTAGTGCAACACACAGAGTTAATATACGATACACGGCCCTCAGGCTATTGGCTGTCTTCGTACAACCCATTGCGGCGCAAAGCACCCGGCTTGTTTCATCAACGGGCTGGATCTCAGACTGCTAACAACGCGAGGGGAGATGTTTGCGGGAAACTACGAATCAGTTACAGTAATATGAGAAGCGTAAGCCCGGTTTTCAAACCATGGGCCACACGTTGGCTGTTGGTATGTAAACGCCTGAAGCCGGCCGCATTCCAGTATTTGGCTGTCTGCTTATGTTGCACAGCAAGGAGTCGAAGGCAGGTACGTAACACAGATGACATGAGTCTCTGGACAGCAAAATCGTCATATCCGCAGCCGTTGGGGGCGCAACGGCACAGCTCGGGGGACCGAACTCGAGGAGGTGTCCTGCCTTGGAATCGAACGTGCGCGCTGAAAAAGGCAAGGCAACGTTTATCGGATGCCGGCCGTCCGTTATAACTTGTTTTGTCATTCTCCGACCGAGTCAGTTTTTGCGATCTCATAAGACGCCGGATTCCACAGCGCGTCAATCAATTGTTCCCCCCACATATATATATCCTCTCCCCGTCCTTCCTCCACGCACCCAGGTGATGGATCGCTTCCTTGCTCCTCATACTTCAGAGGCCCTCGCCCACTCACATCTAACGTATGTCTATTGTGTCCCGTATCCCACACCATCTTACCGTCACCGTAGCGAAAACTGGTTCACCTGGGACCAGGACCACCCCTCGTTCAACGAGACTCTCGTGGCAGGCTGCGCCTCCTATCAAGCGTTCAACCGTTTCCTCTCCGGCTCGGACCTCTTCATCATACCTCGTTCCCGCAGCGAACTCGAGAGCGTTCTGTTCGTCAACCTTGTTTGCACACTACCTCTGCTCACCATTGAATCTCAGGCGGAGATATGCTTACGATAGCATTCACAATGCCATCGCCGTCTCCCGTCAACCCCTCCAGCGTGGTGGGTACAGCAGAGTGAGTCACGCTACCCCCTCTCCTCACCCTCGCTTATTTGTTCCCCACAGACATGTATGCTGGCCGAGAAGTCTATCCGGGATGTGCTAAATACAAACGATAACGCTGAGGTGCTCCTCGCCCTCCACACCACTAAGCGCCACCCCCAGCCATCCACACCAGACAGGATGTTGGCCGCCAATTCCACTATTAGAACTTGATTTTGCGCGATACATGAGCAGTTTTCTCGATCTTTACTCCATGCACTCTCGTTGGTACCCAGACTTCCACGTCACTTTCACTCTCAAGCCACATCTGTATTGTATGAGCTCGCAACCATTACCACTATTTTTCTTGTCGCCGCACCCTTTGTACCACCTGCCATAATTTATTACGATTCAGTTGCAAAGTCCGATTTGTAACTCCTTGATGTTCGGCCCGCTGACAATATGGCCAACCTGCCAATGCTTGGCGCTTGTTTAATAGATAAAGATCTTCGATTAAAAGATACACCGGAAATATCCTGGATTATAGACACTTAAACTGGATCTTGGAGCTTGAACACTGATCGCTGATTATGTCGAAGATTATTTCCTAGCTCATCCTTATCCATCTGTGCTCCATCATCTACTCTCCGGGAAATGAGATTTGGCCTCAGGGCCGAATTACAGCAGGACTAATGCAAGATACCCCCTCCAGGCGTCCACGTGGTTGGGATCGAATGGATACCTTGCCAGTGAGGGTGCTCATAAACCGACTGAATTTGATCATTTCAGGGCGTCAGCCATCCAGCCACCCCAAGTTACCGCCACTGGCATGACATCTGTACAGAAAGATATAAGATTGCAAATGCTGCACACGCCGTCATGCCAGTGGGTGGTGCCTATTGGTGGATCACCGCCGACAGCGCTTGGTATGTCAACATTTAACACAGGCCAGGGGATGCCGGGACCAAATCCATGGCGCGCCAATCAACGTGGCTCCCCGCGGACGCGTCACGCACTTTTCCAGTTTTCCTTGCATGACGAAGGACGTCAATGTTTTAACCAGCATAATGTCCCACGAATATGTTGATGGTACCCTGAGCTTGGAGGCAGCCGGGCTTCTCACAAGCGATTATGCCATCGGAGTCACCGCGGCTGGGAATTGTTGATGTGCCATAGGCGACAAATGCCCGAGTTGAAGCGCAATCGGGCTCGAGCCCGCAATCTCCTCAGTTCTTACCAACCTAACCTTACTCGTCCAGAGACAATCAAGCTCATCATGGCGCTGGTCCCGATACTACTGCGCAAGGCACGGTGCTTTTCCTCTTTGAGCTCTTTGACTTCTGCACCGACAAGCTCCATTCCGACGACAGCGCGGTACTCCATAAGCCTAGGAAGACTGTAAGCTTTCGTGAACATATGAAAGCCTGAGGAGATAATCGGTTCGTTGGGGCACCTCCATTGTCAACTCCGGTCCAACTTGAACTACAATGGATTCAACATTGATTGCAACTCCCCAAAGTACGAAATAGGCGAGAGGGTTCCATCGAGCAGGTTGATTGATAATTAGGACTGCTGTGGACTTGGTGCAGGTTATTCCAGTGTGTACAGCTGAGGAAGAAATCGATTCGTTGGAGCGTGGGAGAAAAATGAACCTGCCGGTTTCCGAGTCGACTTGGAGCTGCTCCGAACGCGTCGAATATTGCATTTCAGTATTAAAGATGTTGACCAGAACAATGTGAGATTTCATAAGATATTTCTGGCCAACACCATGAAAGTGTGATCTGCTGACTGGCAGGGTGATCAAGGCGGCCGAACGCGGGATGCCAGTGGGAGACCAACGGACCGATGAATGATGGGGTGTTCTAGACACGGCCCGAGAGGCTCTCCGTGTAAAATTGTTGCTCCTCAAACTGATGGCAAGTCCTCTTCCAGCACTGGTGCCCTTCAAGTTCAAATTGTAACTGTGTACTCGATCGAAATGATCGTGCAGTTTGCCATGAATAACCTAAATAACTGTAAAGGAAGGTCTTCTCGTTAATCATAGAACGAAGTATTGTGTGAACTAGTCAGGAAAATTGCTCGCGTGGAGACATATACTTGGGCATGAAAATTTGCCAGGCGGACCAAGGAGATGCGACAGGCTGCAAACAAGCTGGAAATAAACTTTCCCCCAACGAAAACGAGGATATATATAACCAGGGAACACTTTCACTGTAAATACATGTCAGAGTTTATGTTTGATTTCCTTCCGTGCAATCATCATGAAACGTTCGGCAGGTATTCCGGTGATAAACTTCTCTGCTTGTGCATAACTTTCCCGTAGGTTAACGGCATCAGGATTATTTTTCTCTGATAACCCAGCTTTGAGGAGGGCTTTGATGGTAAGTACGGACGAGCGATCCAGACCATCAAGCTCATTAAGTAGATGTTCTCGGACTGCCCCATGGAATGATGCGGTTGACTGAGACGGGAATATTTTACTATTGAGAGTGTATGTATTACCGTGAACGGTCAGCACGAACGAGACACAAACGCACTTCACGAAACCACATTCAAGCAGTTCTTGAGCAGTCTTCTTCTTGTTGAACATCAGTACTTCGTTCGCCTTGGCTAAACCCACTGTGGAACGTTGGCAGAACACCGTGGGATGGGTATGAGGTATGCTTACTTCGGTTGATGAAACTGACGCTCGCTCCTCCCTCAATCACGATGCCTGAGCCCAACCATGACCACACATACTAGCACAGTAGACCAATCAAGACGTACCCAGGAACGGAAATCCCACATACAGCCACGCTTCCGGGAGGGTGTAGATGAAGTCGAAATTACCCAGGAATGCTTCAAATACATCGAACATCGAACGACAATCAATGGTAGTTTGGAGATTTAGCTTACCAGCTGCAATGCCTACGACGTTATAAGAAACACGCCACGTGGTTGTGTGACAAGACGGCTCACCCATAACCGGCCCGTTCAGAGCAGCAACTAAAACCTTGCTGTGGGTGTACAGCTGGAATGGTATAGGGTGACTACGCTCGTTTGGCTATTTGAGTACAACATACCGCTCGTGTGCAGTCCGTGTTGGCCGGAAATACGTGGGCAAGGACCTGGTCTCTAACAGTTCCGACTTGCTCGGCATGTCCCACATTCTTTACATCAGTTCCTCTGCGGGACCATACCAGTTCGAGGGGGACTTTGCTGCCACGAAATGGACAGCAACTCACGCGCAAAACCAGCTTCCGTTGGCTGCAGCGAATAACTTATCAGCAGCAGAACAGACTCTTGCCGCAATACCCCGCATAAAACAACACACCTTGCCATACCGTGGCTATAACGTCTTCGCGTTTGTCGATTTCTCTCAGCGCGTTTGCGAAATTGTCGTAATCTGGGATTTCCCTCTTAGCACTTCTGCGTTCATGACCTGGAGCAAAGGCGTAGGGCAAACCTTCAGAGGACAACGCATTCAGTCGCTGTGGTGCATCGAGAGTGATTGTTGCAATTCCTTGGGAGACGTCGACGCGTATTTTGCTCGACCCCATAGCTTCAACAAGTTGGTTGCGATCGCTCCCGCCAATGCGCACGCCACAGAAAACGATCGATCGGATAATAGCTTTGCCGGTATAGCCGTATCGTGTCCTAAAAAAAGGTGGTACAATTTGCAACAAGAACACTTATGCGTATAGTACTAGTATTACAACCATAGGTTCACCATCCAACTCCTCTATAACACCTGCATTCACCCCCACAGTTCGAGAGTCCTCTTTGCCGCAGTTGCTAGCATGCTCTCTTTTCCCGTGTTGAAGTTTGATTTTGACAAGTCCTCCAGGATCGGCCTAGCATTATTTTTGAGCACCTCTGTTTCCTCTCCTGCCGTTCGCTTCCCTAATTGTCCGAACAGAGCACAGATGTTGATACGAAGCTCGATCGGATATGATGTCACATCTGGTTGTCTGGGATTGGGCACGTCGCCACCATCATTTCTAAGGATGTTCGAAAGATAGTCGACAGCTCGTTTCTGAGGCGGAGCACGACCACGGGCGGGAGAAGTGATAATAGGTGACCCTGTCTCACTGCTTGTTGAGGCCACCGTCGACATCGTCGCAGAACCTGGAGCTAGAAGCGTTGTCTCATTTGGGAGGGTTGTTACGAGCGCTCGCAAAACCAATGGGCCTAACATAAGTAAGCACGATGCCTTATAACGACCCGACGAACCTACCGCCATCCTGGTGGGTACTCAGTAGACTGAGCGCAACGACGGCCTCATTAATGAGAATCGGATATTTCGCACTTCTACCGACGAGCGCAGCAAGGGCGTCAACACATGGCGCTGCGACCAGCGCTTGTATCGCCCGTTCCCTCATCTGCTGTCTCGTTTGGCTTTCTTCTATACTTCGTTGGTCGTTTGTGGAATCGCTGGACCAAAGTGATTTGATGAGATTGACAATGACACGTGTACCCTCGCTCTTGATAGCGACTGTGTCAGATCGCTTGATCAAAGCAAGAAGCTGCGAGAGCCCTGTCGTTAGAGCCGTTACACCGTCTGATGGTAATATGACGGCGAACGAATTCTCGACTGGGACCGAGCACTTTTAGGAAGAAGCGTCAAATAAGATCTTAGACTCACTGCTATTGTTGCAAAGATGCTTTACGACGCCGATGGCATTGACTTGCACGATATCTGCCATGACGTCGTCTCGGTTGTCCCAAACGCCGCTTGCAACAATGCGATCGACTATCCCGGCATTGCTCAGTGCTGTGCGATTGACAACAGATTGAACGGAAGACTGAGCAAGATGTTTAAGAAGGGCGATCACGCCATGTTTCAACTTGACGTCCGTAGCTGGAGATAGGAGAGAATCCGAGGACAGCAGCTGAGCGATGTTATGTGGCGGGGATAGTAATAGTGACGCATGCAATTCTGCAGGCAACAGATAATTAGTGAAGGAGGCGAAGCAGAAACGTATTGTTTCAAATTAATCACCTCTTCTCGTTAGGTTTCCGAGGGCTAGAGTGGCACAAATCACCATATCGTCCCTAAGGTTCCCACCGTAGCTGCCTGTAACAAAAGTCCGGATCCAACTGACCATCCGAGAAATGAATTTTCCACCGGGGTGTGTTTCTTCCGAGTCGTCACACAGCACATCCGTATTTTTTTCCTCTCCAGATACCTCTACCACTGCTTTGATTATAGCGGCCTTACAGTCATCAAAAGCCTTTTCTTGGTTTCGAACCTCCCCATCATCCAGACTTGTTTCGTGTTGCACATACCAGAGTGGTGCATAGCTTCCCTGCTCGATGAAGTCCAGCATCACAGACAAGCATGGAATATTTTGATGCTCTGCAGGAAATACGAAACCACGAGCCAGGGATAACCGAATGTCTTCGACATCCAATGCGAGAGACTCGAGGTTTGAACAAGCCTCTGAGAGCATATCAAAATCAGCATGCAATAGAGATGTCCTGAGCTGTGAGGGTTGCGCAAATTCTGGAGGGGGGGGTGCCGTTAGTAAGGGTGGTGTGAAAGCGATCAATGGCTGGACGAGGAAAGGTAGGACGTCGATATCAAAGAGCGGATGCGCTGCGGTAGGATCAGATATAAGCGTCAGTAAGGCTGAGGAAACTGACCGTCATCCCTTAGTTCGGTGATGAGCCTCCAAGTCCAGTTGGACAGCTCTGTGCGAAGGGTCCAAGATCCCCCCGCATGCTCTGGTGTACAATCGAGCTCAAGAGAGGGAGGAGAGAGTAGACCTTTCGGACTCTTCATCCAAGCACCGACGGGACATATCGCCGATGACAATGGCACGAGTGTTCTGGCGACTTCGAGGGATGTGAGTCTAAACTTGACTGGTTCTGGTAGGGAGTCATGCACAGTGTGTTTCATAATAAAAGTCGTAGACACACCATAACCAAGAGATGAATTGAGCAGGAACCCGATGGCAGTCTTGATGACCTGCAGGTGGGAGATTGATAAAGGCAGTGGGTCGACTTGGGGCCGATTTGGTAGATGATCGGCGTAGCCTTCAAGCAAAGATACAACAGCTTGGGGAAAGCGAGCCTCCAAAAGCTGCCCTCTATTCTGGTCTAAGTGAAATAGACTGAGGATAGCGCGCATGCTCAGCAATCGGCTATACCTACCATGTTCAACACAAAGGTTCGCACTGACACGAAGGATTTCGAATACAGTGGTTACACGCGCGTCATTTGGGATTGATGAGCCGTCGAGAGCTTTCGATAGAAGAGACGTGAGATTTTGGGGCAAGGTGCCTCCTCCCAAAGTTGTATGATTATCCTCTGTTGTGATGGTATCGATACCGACGCTGCAACACGGAATGACATAAGACACACCGGGTCCGTTTCTGATACGCAGCAAATTCGCAAGATGCCTGCAGACGAGCTCGATGTCGCGCCATGAGTCCTCACTAGGGTTGGATGAGAGCTCAATCAAAAGAGTGCCCAATTTGGATGCACTTTCAGTGCAGGTCGTAGTCATTGATACGGTATCCATATATCGAAGGGCTGATGTGAGTCTGACCCCGACGGGGAAGGGCGCGACGACGTTCAAGTTTGTTCAAGCAAATTCGCGATCAGCGGCGAGCGCTAGTTCACCTAAGCTGCTGTGATCTGCATGGTGGCTGTACTGGCAGACCTACTGACAGTGACGACCGACTCGAGCGCTGACCCGATCCTGGAATCCAACGAGTCGTAGTACATGCTTTTTGGAAACTAATCAATCCGGGTGCAAGCCAACTGCGGCACCTTCAAGTTGTCATTAATTCTAATCGCAACCTCAGACTTCCGAATGTTCGCCAGTCTTCCTCTAATCAAATCAAATGCATGAGTTGTTAAAGACTACGATGCCTCCTCCTACGAGTATGCGGTCACCCTGCAACATCGATCGACCTATACATTATCGACGACACTCACTAACCCTTCCATGGATCCTAAGCACATACGCCGCCTCAGACAAGGGTACCTCCTATGAGACGTGACAACGCAAGGATATGCGTTTCGCATATCGCCGAGAAGTAAAACTCGTGCTCCGAGTTGTGTGGTTCGATGAGGTTATGCGCTATCTCGTGGGCGAGCGTGAAGAACCTAAGCGAGCGTGCGTCCAACGAAAAACGGCAATCAGTTGCAGAAGCGAACAAAACTGCAGAACAGCGAGACAGACCAGGATATCTGAGCTTGTCGAGAGTCGCCTGTCTTGACGTCCTGATCGTCTGTGCAAAAGCGTCGCTTCAGCCTTGTCGTCGCAAGAGCCCGGGCCATGAGGCACTTACGCCATGCCTCAAAATAGCGTAAGTTAAGGAAAATACTTCCGTTCCTATTGAGCGCGATGACTGCCCCAGTCATGTCATAAAAGATATGCAATGAGGTCATCGGAAGGTTGTATATCTGAGCGAGCGGTGTGATGACGTGTATGAAACGGGCGAGCGGGTCTCGCATGCGAGCCATCAATGCGTCGGCGTTTGGCACATCTACTCATCATTTGACAACCAAATACGATCCGTTAAACCCTCTCACCTTTCGTTGCAAAGATCCTCACGTCTCCCATCTTCCCTAACTAGGTTGTTAGTTGATTATGTGCGGTCGGAAGAACTTCCAACCCACCCAGGAGTTCCATGTTACTGACGTGGCCGGACGTGTCGCAGTAGCCCTCGTTCAAAGATTCCTTGACAATCTCCATTCTCTTGCGGTTATGGAGCAGCGTCCCCTCTTCGGGCTTGCATGCCTTGATTGCCATATCGACATTAGCTCCTGAGGCGTCCCAAATCGTCAGACCATAGTTTATCTAGTCGCTAGACACCACTAACGAATATTGCTTTGAGGTGTCACTTGTCGAGGATTCCTGTTATGAAGGCTTAGCAGGGCCCTAGTCCCAAACAAACACATAACGTACTGCGGAGGTCGGGGTGTCGGGCTAGGTGGAACTATCTCTGGAGATGACGGCATTTGTGAAACGAGCCTACGTCTCAAGTTTTCCAGCGTCTTGCCAATGGGGTACAGGTTGTTGCCGGGGTCGGGAGTGGACGGAGGGATCGGTCGACGTGTGGTTATCAGCTCGTTTGAAGGGGGGTCTGGCGAACTGGGTGCAATGACTGGCGGCGGGGATGAATCAGATGCAGGCTCTCGACCTCCGGGCAACCCAAGACCCCGTGTAGGCGACTTTGAGCGCATCGTAACAGAATCAGGCTGATTCGCTCTCGGAGGTTGTAGCGCAGCTGGTTGAGGGGCAATGGCCGTCGAAGAGCTGGTTATAGGAGATACTTCTGACCCGATGAAGCGGCTTTTCCTCATTTCTTCTGCTAACTTCCTGTCTTGTTCATGTTGCTTCAGGATCTTGTCGACTGAGATGCGCACGTAAGTCGGGTAATTCAAAAGGAACACAAAATATCGACCATTATAGCCCCTCCTTCTCAATGCTTTCAGATCGGTAGACAGAATCGTCATAAACAAAAGGGCATCGTTGACCTTGGCCTTTTCGAATAGCAACCGACACAGAGACGTGGCAACTCTGGTGATACGCCTGAGCACCAGAACGAACGAACAAAACACGGTACAACGACGACTCACTCATACATGTCCACCTGAGAGCTGTAGGAAAGCCACAGCTCGATTGGTCCCGAGCCGACGCGCTTCGCTGCCGCCGATGCGTCCAGTGTGCGTGTCGTCTTGCTACTCCCAATGTCGAGCGTTTTGGAGACGACCAACTTCGTAAACACCTTGACTTTGAAGTTGTGCGGGCCGGAAAGCCACGAAAGTGACACCTTTGTGTGCGCGTGCGTATGCTCGTGAAGGAACAGCGGGAGCCTCTCGAGTACGAGGGCCCGGACGTCAGAGGCAATCTTGGTGTCCGATATCTCGTTCGAAATTCTATACTCTTCCCGCACGACGGTGCTCAAGCGTCGCGATCCGAGCGAGACATAGAAGCCTATCGACGGAGGGTCAGTCGTGGGTCCCTTCTCGAAATACGTCGTTTTGCGCACTTTCCAAGAGTTCCTCTTGCGGTGCGGCAAAAATAGAGCTGCTGAAAAGCTGATACGCATTTGTATCGTCTGCGATGACTATTTCACTGGGTTTCCGCAGATCGTGGAGGTTCTCCCATTCTTCTTCATCACATTCCGCTGACAAAACATTGTTTAAATGCGTCTTCGACGTTTTTTGCCGACGCAGGCCGAGCAAGATGGACGATGTCTTCATCTTACCCATCGTGCCAGTGGCAATAGTATGGCTATTGACGGCCAGACTGCGTAACTCTGCCAAGTAACTGGGGGCTGACTCGATGAAGCACCAACGTGGGTAATACAGGCACGTACTTTTCAAAGCCTCCAGAAAGCTGATAGAACTTCTTGGGATCTGAAATCAAGATCTCTGCAACCTCGTCTATGGATGGTTCGCTCTTCGAGCCGCATGCACTCAAAAACCTGTTTGCGATGGACCCGAAATCGACAAAGACGAACAGCTTGGAATGAAATTCGCCTCTGGTGACGTCACCCAGGTAACATTGTGATGGCGGAAGCCACCGCAACTGCTGCGCGCCTGAGCCCTTCATGGGGACGATTGGTAACTTTGAGAGTATAGCCAGCTGAGGTTGCGTGAAACCTGTTCTCGGCACATGAAAAAACCGAAACGAGAAGTGAGGGAGGCGCTTACTTGAGATGCGTTCCGCAAGAATCTCAAACCACTGCTGCGCAGTCGCTTCATTGGATGGTGGCGTCTTCTCCAGCAGGGAGACTAGCAGTGATGTAGGAGGATGATGTGGTATACCTAGTTTACTAACAGCAGCATCTCGACATTTGTCCTGAACGACTGAGAAGCCGAGTGCTTTCCATTGAGCCCCGGAAAACACCTAGATCGGTGAAAGTAACATGAATGTTGATAATAAGGAATCATGGGGACGATGTACCTCTCCCGGCCTGGCTAAATGCGCACCATCTTCACCCTCTGCAGGTATGAATGCAATGTTAACAAAATTATGCGGTTTATAATCCGGATACTTCGAAGGAACGTTGTCGCACAGATACTCGAAAGCGATCGTACGAACAGTGGCCTCCGATGATGAACAAAGTGTCACCATAATCTCCAAAGGTGGAAAACGACGCAACCCAAGCCGGTAGAGTAGCTTTGCTATGAAGTGATCAGATGGGTCGTCAAGTGTCAACACGAAATCAGGGAACCAACCTTCTTCTGAATTACCCCGCCACTTGGACTTCTCGCCCCAATCCAGCAAGGGAAGTTGTAACTGCCGAAATATTTCTACAGGCTCATATAGATCGCGCGCGCAGTACCGGGGTTTCTTCTTTCCCCCGACTGGTGGAGGGCCTTCTGAAGCAAATGCAGCCGTTGAGGATAGCCTGGCAAGCTCTTCTGTAGTCAGTGTGTCTCGCACCCGGACAAGATAGCCCACGAGGTCGGATATGCTCCAGTCGCCGGTCTTGACCATGCTAGATACGCGCCTTCAGCCACAGGGTCACTGAAATTAAACATCCCGGCTACGTACCGATCAAAAACGAACTGGAGATCAACGTGTTTGCGAACACCAATATACGATAGCAACTTCTCCATCTGCCCTTTGATAACGAAGCCCGATGGAAATTGCACTAGCGGAAGATCACCAAACAATGTCATGTTGGCATTAGGAAAATATGCGAATTCCGGGGAAGTTAAACCACAGGATGTTGGGATGCATTTCTTGCCGGTAAATACTTTCTTCAACGAAGCGTGCATTTGTTCTGGCAAAGAGGACCATACACGAGATAGAATAGTCAGGACGCGCTCAGCCCAGTCGACCGACTTGGTGAAGTCATGATCCGGATTTGCAGACATCACGTCTGGTTGCGCGATGTGTTGTAACCAATCGGTAATAGTGAATTCGCGCCAGTTGAAGCTTGTTAACTCGGGGGTTGTAAAGTGCTTGGTAACATTGAGGGGCATGAGAGTCAAGGGAAGTGGTCCGTCCAGTGGGATATGAGTACCCAGTGTCCTGGTATTGATGAAATAATGTACTGATGACAGCGGAAGTACTCTCCCGTCTGTAGTGCTGAGGACTGCCGCATCCAGCAGCTGTGTACGGATTTGAGACATATTGACATCAGAGCCATCCTGCTTGAGGCTAGTCCACCATTTAAGACAAGCGACAAGTTCATCTTCACCAAGTGGATGTTGACGGAGTTCTTGTAAAACGTCGAGGAAGGTTATAGGGGAGAGCATGCCTCGAGCTTGCAAAGCTTTGATGGTACGCCCACCCTCCTGGATAACAGGTTGCGGCAAGACTGGAAGGTGTTTGAGAAATTTTGAGAAAACGACGTCAAATTCCTTGATATCGGGAGCTTCGCGGATACCGGCAGATGAAAGAAACCTCACGGGTAACGTTGAACACCCATAGAATGAGGTTTCCAGTAGCCGCGATACCTCTGGTGAGGGTGTGGAATTATGGAAGGTGAAGAATTTGAGAACATGGATGAAGCGTCCAAGAAGCCAATCTTCCAACTCCTGTGGTGGACGGTGGTCCAGCGCACCACTACACTTGGCTGCACCTTCCCAAAGATTATGTATGTTGGAAAGTTCTAATTCATAGGCCGCGCGAGCCAGGAACCCCCCAACATAGAGCAACTCTTTGTTCCATACTAGAGAAGGCTAAAGAAGCGTCAAGTCCTCATGAGAAATCACTTACCTGCAACATTCCTATCGCTGTGAGCAACATCAGCGAGGTACGGCAAGGAAAACCGACACGCATACATGAGATCTATTGATTCACGCTCGACGGTAGGGATGAAGCGGGAGGCCATGTGACCGCCGATGCCTGTCGTTTGGCCGGTAGCGTGTCCCTGTGAGAAAGAATTGGTGTAAAGTGAGGGCCGAGAGAGCATCGACACCGACAATGAAAAGACGTGTATGCCCAACCCTGACGCAGTGTCAGCCAGCCAGCAAAGTAGACATTGTAACACGAACCCATTCAGATCCGCGCGAAGACCCTGGAATATACTTCCACACGCCACTGGCTGGTTCCTGTCGTCGGCAAGACTCTGATCGTACTCATCTTTCCCGGTCTTAGCACAATAATGAGTCTGCATGAAGGTCAAACACATCAGAAAATACCCACATAAATTAAATCGTACTTGAGACGTGATGGGGGATTCTTCTTTGTAGACCGGAGGAGTTCCGCGGAAAGCTTCTTGTCCACCTTGACGTCTACCTCAGCTGTAAATACGGTGAGTGTCACATTCATCTCATGTAATTCGGTCGGATCTTTAGGAGGCTCCGGTGGTAGCGCTGGGTTTTCGGGCTGAGACGTCGATTGGCCCGTAAAGGTAGAAAAAAGCGAAGAAAAAAAACCGCCTTTAGGCTTTTCAGGTTCCAAGATATCAAGCAATAGATGTTTCTCGGTCCCAGCAGCATACACAGCATGCATAACTTCTGCCTTTATGCCAATACCTGGGTAACCCGATTAGTATGCGTCCACACACAGATTGAAAACGACATACGGTGGGATTGAATACCTCTGACGTTCATGATGTTGGACTGGCTGGATTGCTTCAGTCCCCTGGGGATGTCGACGCTTTTGGTCATCCCTGGGGACTTCTTGATGTGGCCAATGCGATGTTCGTCGAAATGCACAGTAACATCATTGAGATGGACCATGAATGTGATTGAAGATGCAAGAAATCGCAAGAAATCGAAAGCCGGCGGTATAGGCCCTGCCTCTCGCAACGTCATCTCAAATGTCGTCCAGGGGTCCGCGATTCCTTTCGAGGGGAGATCACCACGACGGACGTTTAGCTGAGACGTTACGGTGAAGAAAAAGAATCAGTGTTTTGAAAATAACGATACCTGATCCTTGTTATCCTTCCAATAAAATTGCATTCCGTGTCCTGGAACTGTGCTGAATTATATGAATCCAGCGAGATAAGAAGACCAACCTCCAGACGATACAAATGGATTCTCGGTGGCCGAAAATAGGCTATAAAATCCTTGTCGAGTATCTAGCCACCAGTGGACCGATAAAAGTAATCCCGCTCACTCACCGACACCAAAAGCACCAATTTTCTCTTCGTCAGGGTTTCCCTCGGCTGTAACAGCGCCAGACGGTGTTGAGAAGGACAATTCACAGGGGAAGCTTGAAAGGTGGTTATTCACCGATTTTTCGTAGTCGAGTCCAATCTTCGTCTCTAAAGGTGATTCCATTGTTTCTGAACGTCCATTGGGCAACCTTGAGAAACGAAAGTAAACATAGCAGATCATAATGGCAATGGAGCACCCGAATACTCATACATGGGTCGACTTGAGATTAGGGAGTGGTGGCGGCACATTATTGATATCACCTTGCTCACCAACTTTCCAATGTAGATATGCAGCAGTTTCGAAAAAAATTTCGACTGCGGATGCTCGGGCATCGTCTGAATTTTGGAGGAGTTCCCGGAATACTAATTGCCAGGATGAGAAGATGAGAAGGGATCGCTCGAGACACCCCCAAGATCGCTCACCGGTGAACTCGCCGGAGTAACGCGCAAGAACCTTGTCAATTAACGCGCGCTGGTTAACCTCCACCGACTCGTCTTGTCCAGTCAACCACTAGCAGAATCGGCGTAAATGAAGATGTGACAGTATAGTACATATGACGCTGGTAAACATACCAATGCGTTACGATCGTGGGCCATTTTCCACAAGTAGGCTGTCTGCTTCAAGATTTAGAGTCGACGTTCGGCCAGTCTGCGCTTAGCAGTAAACTTGAACACAAGCAGTGATGGCGCTGCAACTTGAATGATAGTCACACGCTCTCGTGGCACAAGTCTACTCCTAGCTACTCTCTGCTATCCGCTCTAGAAAAGATGCCAGGCTCAAAGCGAAATAAGTCGATGAAATCCGCATCATCCACGCCGACAAGTACTCTTCCCGCACCATCGTTTTTGCCGGATGACGAGTTAATGGATGATCTATTTGCCGAGCTTGACACGAGGGATAAACACTCCCAAGCTCAACAAGAATCAGCTGAAGAACTACAGGACACCCACTCGAGCAAGACAGAAGAAGAAAGGACAGAGTCCCGCACTAAGAAGCAGGGCTCGAAGGTGCGACATCTTGCGAGGCAGGTAAGTACGATGTAGGACTAATACTCTCAGGGCTAAGTCCACTTCAATGCTCTAGGCACGAAAGGCCGCCGCATTAGCTCAGAGCTTCGCACCTTCAAATCCTGATGCAGATGTACGAGTTGATCGCGAGATCAAACAGGAAGTGGCATCGATAAAACGAACGTGCGATGAACTCGCCCTGCAAATTCACGAGGTTGGTGTATACCTTAATCTAGTCTTATCTGCGATCAAAATACGAGGTCTGCCACCGTAGATAAATCCAGATGGTCATTGTCTTTTCTCCGCGATTGCAGACCAGCTCGTTCTCCTTAATATCCTGCCAGCGAGCGAAGCAAATTATGCAACGCTCCGTGCCGCAGCCTCTGGTTACATGTTGCAGAATCCAGATGACTTCCTTCCTTTCCTGCCGTCAATTTCCGGTGATGATAATGTAGGGGCAACCGAACATACGGGACTCATGAATGCGCGGCAATTTGAACAATATTGTTCAACTATTAAAGATACTGCGGCATGGGGCGGAGAGTTGGAGATCCTAGCACTTAGTCGGGTATATAAAGTGCCAGTCCAGGTGATACAAGCCAGTACACCAACCGTGGTAACACATACCCCCGACGGTCATTTGTCCGACCATGATAACTTTTCAAGGGATGCGAGGATCGCCCGTATCAGTTTTCATCGTCGGATGTACGGTTTGGGAGAGGTAAGTGGTTTTCTGAAAAACCATGGCACTTGATTTCAAACTGTAGCTCTAGCATTATAATTCCCTACGACCGAGGAATGCACTCGCGGCTGTCGCAGACAAAATTCATCTAATGCTCAGTTGACCTAGACGCAAGCCCCAGCTTCTGTATGCCTTCGAACTCAGGACGGCGTCAGCTTGGTCGACTACGGGCGGCGTCTCCCCCGCGTCAAAACCTAGGAGACACGACCGTTGAACAACAGCCACCTTCACTGGGGTGTCGTATTTCATTGGACTTGGCTCAGTTGCCGTGTGTTTTTCACTGGCTATCTACTTGTCTTACATACCACACGAACAAAAACCGAAGCTATTGGATAGAGTAATCCACTATACAGGCCGGAATTTCCGACAGAACAGGTGTAGTTACGGCACGTCATGTCAAGCAGAACCAATCAAAATAACGAGTCATCCAAGTCATTATTGCCCCTCCGGTGTGCAACCATGGGTCGAGGTTGGTCTGTTAGGTAACCTCCAAAAGCACCATCCAGGTTTGCATATGGATCTGCGACTGGATCAGAATGGATGTCATCGTCGTCACCGTCTCCATCCACGCCGACTTCCGCGTCTTCATCCCCAAGATCACCCGTGTTGCTAGGAGCTCCCGCGACACGCGAGCCATCATCTCCCAGTAAATTCAGACTTTGTGAGGGCTCCGATTTCGGTGCATCATGGGGAATATCAGTCTGTTGATTGCGGGTATGTGATTCAATAGGACCGGGACCAACGACAGTGACGGTAGTGAGTGGGAGTTGGGGGCGTGCGAGGGGGACGAGAACTGCTCTGGAAGCAGGATTCAGCGCAGCGCTGTCTGCTAACGCTCTTCCCGCTGCATTTCGAATAAATGTCTGTGCTGTCCTTCAGACACCAGTAACAATTCATGTAAGTATACTGACCTCTGGGTTTTTGTGATAGATACTGCCAAGTGTACCCGTGTGTAGTAGTAACTGATCGAGTGCACCCCGGTCCATTCGATCTGAGTCCGTGGTGATCGGGGGCTTCTCTGCAAGGACGATTTCACCAGCCACTGTTGGGTTCATTGCAAGCATTCTCCAGTACATGAATCCACGATCCCGCAGGTCAGGATTATCTATTTCTTCGGTGGTCCACTTTAACACCTTGTGAACCAACGCCTTCGCGGTTTCCGAAGAGGACTTGTAAATGAAGAGTTTGACTACAGCAGTCAGAAGAGCAAGTTGAACCTAAGGCCGTTAAAATATAACAAGACGGGATTGACAGGATCAATCACAGACCTCTACTGTCTCGTCCAAGAATTTGTACACTAGATCGTCCAGAAGTTCATCGGCATTGTCAATCCGATCCGAAAATTGGCCCAATACCCAGACCATAGCCGCCTTGGCCTCCGGCTCTTCCAAGGCATCAAGATTCTCGCAAAGCGTCGGGATGATGCCCTCGTATTTGCCCGGGTAACGCCTGAAGATATCTTTGGTCACAATAATAGCCTCTTGAACGACATACGTGACTTTAGTCTCGATCAGAGTAAGAAGGGATTCAATACACGTGTCCGCTGCTGCCTCGACCTTGATGGCTAAGCGACCTATGGACCGCACAGCTCTGCGGACAAAGTCTATGTCTACTTCCGACGCGTATCTATAGTCCAGAATCAAAATATTTTAGCTCTGTAACTGTACGAAACACTTACTCTTCGAGCTCTGCTAATACTTCCCTTGCGTTTTCTTCACGTGCAAGGCGGTACATGATTTCTAGTTTTGCTAATTTCACATATATTGGATCGTTATACTTGCAAAAGAAAACTTTAACGTCATTCTTCAGGACAGCGGGCCTCCGTTGGATGATAAGTAAAATGTTGCGGAGTGCAACGTATTGAACTTCAGGGCCAGAGGACAGTAGGGTGACTAAGAAACCGCGATAATGAGCTCTGATAAATATGGAAAAACCCAACGTGTTACCCAGCGGTGGACCCATCTTCTTGCAGATGTGATCAATGAATTTGCGATTCTCCATGTAATTCATGAGATACAAAAGAACTTTGATTGTGGTCAAAACCACAGCAGAGTTTGCGTGTTGTAATTGTACAATCACTCTTTCTGCCATTATTTCGGCGTCGGTGTGTTGCTCTGGGACAAATCGCAGCAGGGAGTCCAGTATATATATTTGGCCCCACCTTCGTTCTGGATGAGTGGAACACATAACATAGCATGGTCAGACTCACTCTGAACTCTCGCCCAGGGCGGCGATTAGTTTGTTCGCTGTGGGAGAGTTCAGACGAAAAATGACACCGTCCTGACGATCTCCAATCTCCGAGAGTGCTGCTACAGCGTTCGCGACAACCGTTGCATTGACATCAAGCAACATATCTCTGAGCATTTCAACGAATCCAGCGCGTTCTGCTTTCCTGGGGTCGGCGGCGTAGAGTTTCGCGACACAGATTGCGGCTGTCTTGCGCACATACGGATCCCGATCCTTGATGCAGTGTCGGAGCTGTTCACTAAGCGCCTCCGTTACAACGGGGATGGGTATATACGCCATCGTCCGTATGGCGAGTGCCCTGATGAGAGGATTGCGATCATTACAGTCCTGGAAACGGCATGTGGGGCCCCGTTTGGAAAAAGTATGCATAGTCATACCTGTAGAAAGCTTGGAATGACAATCTGTATTTGTTCTGGTTTGGAACGACCGTAACTGACCAAGTACAAGTAAACCACTGCAGTGACACCGACTTTTCGAGTAAATCCACCATTGGTAACGTAGCACTTACTCTTTTTTATCTCAAGCAAAGGGGTCCCAATACACTGGACAACATCATGGAAAAGTGGAGACACTGATTAACGGTTCCTTTATGGAAACGATCTTCGTACATTCAACAATACACATACTGTCATTTCCCATGGTTATGTTTGCGACGATCTTCTTGAGAACAGTCTTTCTCTTCTGAAATTTCTTGTCTTTTGCTTCTGCAGCTTGAAGCTCAGCGCGAAATTCCTGAATAAAGAGAGTTTTGTGGTGATTATGTTACCCCAATCACTTTGATTCACCTCGATCTTTCCACGTTGGAAGAACTTGGCGTCTTGCCCCAGTTGAGTGGCCATTCCCGAACAGAAAGTCCTCTGAGGCTTCAAGATTGAATAGACAAAGTGCGCTGTAGGTGTGAACAAGTGACTTGCCAGTGATAGCTAAATTGAAACTGCCACGCCGCGGCCGTGTCTACAAGTGTACACAACCGTTTCATTTGGCAATTCCCGCCTCGAAGCGAGTAGACAACTAGTTTCAACGTGTTTGGGACGCGTGTCCGACTCTATGCACGGCGTCTCAGGGACCGGTCAGGTGGCATTCGATGAGCAACATGTCGAGTGCTACTTCGCTAAGTTCTCCCCTAAGCATTTATGGACTACGCATGAATATAAATATTATGTCCCGAATGTACAGATTTGTGGACTTCTGGAAGGTTGGCGTGAGATCATGTTTTTAGGCGGAACAGCAGCCTGAGGATGTTGGACCGAAGTCAGCAAGGGGTTGACTCGACCCCTATGACAATTCTATACCCTTTTAAGGCTTACAAGGGAAAGGTTTGTTGTGCAATTAGGTCCTGACCGGAATTTGAAAACCACCCATCTGAAAATAATTCTGCGCATAGCGAATTATGTAACTTGTAAGAGTTTTTAGCACATGATCGTGGTGTGTCAATGCTACACGAGTCGGGCGTGTGCCTTCCTCGACGTTGGTCACGATGTCGAAGTCCTTGACTACAACGCAGATCATCAGTCAGGGAAACTATCTTGACAATGACTTCGATCCAAGTACTTTGACAGTCTCCCAAATGCTCGGTGTCCTCAACCACCACCAAATCCGTTACCCTACTCCGTATACCAAAGCGAAGCTCGTGCAATTGTTCCTTGATGAAATTACATCAAACGCTGCGAGGTTCAGGAAAGAGAGGCTAAAGAGGGAGAACAGCCTTGCCAGTGAAGATGGCATTACAGATGGTCTGACTGGTAGACCACTAAATGCAGACGCGAGGGTGACTTATTTCTTCCACTGTCGATTTGGCTCATTATGGTGCAGGCACCCAGGCGATCCTCACGAAGACTCTCTCGTGCTCCAGAGGATGATGAGCTCTCGCAGAGACCTGAACCGGTAGGCATGATGAGGATCTTGGCCCCTCTCCATGCTAAAGGCTTTCTTAGCCAAAACGTCGACGTTCATCCGCTCAGCCGGATTTGGGTAGGATTCCAGCCGTGAAAGTTCGTGCTAAAGTGCCTGCCGTCGTCGAAGAAAGCGAACCAGAAGAGCAAGAATTACTCGCCTCGAAAGCGACGAAGAAGAAACCGGTCAGAATTAATTGAGTTTATTCTTCATTGAGTGACTCACGTACAAATTCCAGAACAATGCTCAAACACGTCGAACATCAGTGCGTTTTGTGGTTCCGTTGTGGCATAATTCCGAGGGCTCACATCTCCACCCAAAGTTGGCAGACGATAGTGGATGGGAGGATAAGAACATTTTCCAGTCTGGTGCTGAATCCTCTCCGACCCGACCATCGCCGGTTCGCAAGACGACTCGCAAAAGTGCTGCCCACAAGAAATCCCGCCATTCCATGTCGGCCCCTCCGCAAATTTCGCCACCATTATCTCCCACCAGACCCCCAATTTTCTCCCAGTCAGCTTACCGGTCACCGCCCCAGTCCAGGTTTGAGCCGCAGCTCCCGTCGGGCATTACACGTCAACCACCTTTATGGTCACCTCCTGGAAAGAGAACAACGTTTAACCCACTGAATTACCCGTCTCGCCCGTCTGATGCGCCAGAACAATCGCCGCAATCTCACATTCTGGCCGTGAACCCGGAAACCGTGGACTGCGACGTCGACTCTGCAGTGACGCCGGTCAGTGTTCCGGAGGGCGTGACTGAAGAATTTGAGCTCAGCGAGCAGGTGGCACCCACCTCCAAGCACGCTTCAAGTGCTAAAGCTGACTATCATGAGCCCTGCAGGAAAGCGAAACTTTATCTACTGACGCTACTATATGCTATTTGCTTCCTTGTCTTCTCAAGCATCGTCGTCAAGTATAAGAAGGAATCTGCGTCCATTGGTTTTTGCGACACAGGGTCGAATAGCAGCCGAGCTTTACAGCAATTCCAGGTTCATATTGCTGCAATTGAACCATGCGTCCGAGCAAATCGGACCATTCTCGATATTCCGTCGGAGCTCTATAACGCAATCACTGCCAAAGATGGAACTCCGTGCCCTCGACTCTCATTGATCCAGTTACCACACCCTTCTACATGCGCACCTTGTCCAGAATATGCATCATGCAGTCAACACACGGTAACGTGCAATAGTGGGTATTTACTGCGCCCGCACCCTATTCTCGGGCTGTTGTCACCTTTCGGGACCGCACCATCAGCTCCTGTCGAGCTGGTCTGGAACTTCATTTCTGAGGTGGTCAATGGGTTACCCGGGTTGGGCCCTGTTGCGTTCCCACCTCATTGTATTGAAGATCCGAAACGAAAGCGGAATATAGGCGCGTTGGGGAAGGCGATCGAAGCACTGCTTGGTCAGGAACGTGGGAGAAGAGTATGTAGCGGTGGTGAGGAAGCGCAAGCGACGATATCCGATAGTGAAGGAGGTGAAGCCAGGAAATGGGGTTTAGAAGTGGAAGTCTTGCGAGAGATGATGAAGAAGAAAACTGCGGTTTGTCCATTCGTCGCTCTTTGATGTACGGTAAACGATATTTTTTTTCGGCAGCCGCACCTTCTGGCCACATTTGACGATACCTTCAATGAAGCCATGCAACAGCTCGTTGAATGGGGTAGTGTTGTATTTGGGGAGGACATGTCGTGAGTTCGCGATCACAAATCACCTGATCCCGATCGTCACATCACTAAATTTCTATAGTGGCCATCGTTATCTAGCGCACAAGACGGCCAATTTAACTCTGAACTGCAAACTTATCGTGAAATTCCGAGAGTTGTGGTTACGGTGGCGAGCGACATTGTTCGGTAACAATGCTACGTTGTCTTCATCGTTCGGTCAGACCTGACGCCACACTCCAGTCCTGTTCGCCAGCACATGCATACTCTTTACTTTCCGACGGCACCGTGCACAACGTCAAATAGAGAACAAACGCATCGCGGAACTAGTCCAAATTGCTCTAGATACGTTGCGTAACCAGGAGCTCGCGCACCATACGGACCCAGTGACGGCACCCCATCCTTATTTATCCTCTCTTCAGCTCCGGGATCTCGTCCTCCAAGAGCAACATTCAATATCTGCTAGAAAAAGGCTATGGGACCGGGTGGAACGCATTGTAGAGGGTAATGCGAACGTCAGGGTCAACCTTGAAGAGGTACACGGTGGTGATGAACACCGCGTGTGGAGATGGGTAGGAACCGCAGGTAGGGGACCAGAATATCGGAAGAGGGCTCAGACCGAGACGGAAAAGGGTGAAGGTGACCTTGTCGCCTGATTTACTTTCCTAGCGCGAAGACCGTCGGCATTCATATATTGACTGACAGGAACCCCTTGACCCATTGTAGTTGCGATAGCCAAGTTTGTCGGTTCCTGTCGTGCTTGGAAACATCCGTGTTTGCTGTTTTTTATAGTTTAGCGAACTTCTCCCAGTTATGAAAGTGGTTCGATGAACCGGTATGCCGTATGGTCGTTCTCACTCGGAACCTTACTGGAAGATCCGGATCCGGGAGTGGAACAATTGGCAGAGGCACTGCCTGTCTTCCAACCGGATGGCGCACTATCTCAGGAACAAATTGCAGCCACCAATCAATCATAAGGAAGTCTTTCAATCCGCAGCACAGTGCCGCTCACATAACTACTACAGCTTGCGAAGACAACCCCAGTTAGAGCTGGAAATTCCATCGGCGTGGTCCAGAACATGGCACATATGGCAACTACGTCGCCGAGCACCCCATAAGATCCAGTTCATGCATCTGGATCTTGTCACGTTTGGTTGCTACCCCGAATGTGACTAGGAATAGGGCAAGCTCATTCCCATCGGGATCCCCTCCTGGATCTTCTCGATGAGGGCCCTTTTCATGAATTGCTCTTCTGCAAGCACGCGCGTCGTCTGAGCGACGCGGAACGAGACATGAGAAACATGTGACCAATGAAAAAGAATAACAATCACCCTCAAAAAGCGTTCTAGATCGATGCGCCCAGTGTTCAGCGCCCTATGTAAATGGTAAATAGTATCTTCAATGGTATTGTCTTCCGCAACCAGATTGATCAATCTGAACAAGAAGAATGCAAGTCGGTCAGCAACGGAAACACATTGCAGGAACAAATACGTGCTGGTTGTGAACTATACTCGTGGAACAGACTAATTCATCTACTTCCGGGTCACCCCTCCGGCGTAAGTCGGTGAGGTTCCGTCCGGCTTGATCAACTGTGCTCCGCAACCTCGCTGCGACGTTACGGCAAACGTCTCTCACGGCCCCCAGTCGTGCCATCTCATCACGAATGGCAGGTTCTCCCGCCAGAAGATCGGCCTGCTGAGCACGCAACCGATCGGTTTCCAGGAGCATGAGCTGCGAGAGTGAAGAAAACTCTGATCGTATCTTGTCCTGAACCTGGGCGTGCAATTGAAGGAGTTCCGGATTCGGAGGGCGTGGCGGTGCAAGTGCTGAAGGAGGCTGTGTGGAAGGAGACTCATCATCAAGCAGGTCTGAATGGAGGGCGATCGAGGGCACCGGTGGAGGGGGAGCCTGTGGTGGAGGCCGAGGTACGTTGTGAGTAGACGGCGGTCGAAAGTTCGGCGGCGGACTTTGAGCGGTTGGATGGGGCAGCTCCGGAGATATTGATGCGCGGAAATTAGGAGTGGTAGAGGCGGACGATTCTCTAGACTGTTCGATGGCTGATCGCGAGGCATTTCCGTCGACAGAAAACGATCCCTGCGGAGGAAGTAGGGATTGCTGATATTGGGGCGGTTGCGTATCTGCACGAGGTGGCTGGGGCAAAGGCGGCGGTGGCCGATTGTACAAGTCAATCTAGATATGGAAGGGTAGTTGAGGCACGGGGAGGGTCATAGAGTAATACGGGCGTACTTGTGGATAGGCAAGGGGGGACGTCGCGGGGGTAGGGCGCGGGGCCACGACAGGTGACTGGGATGGGACGGGTTTCGGAGGCAATGCGGGCCGATCGTGATGGGAAGATTGTGGCAGCGGCAAGGGCTGGGAAGCCGAGGAGGACTGTGACTGGGAGAGGGTGGAGGAAGGGGAAGGAAGTGGTTGCGGGGCTAGGCTGGAAGATTTGGGTTTGGCGTAAAGAGGGGGGGTGCGGGAGAAGTGATCTTGCATCGCTTGTAGCAAAGCAGCGATATTGCAGGGCTTGAAAAGGTGAGCGGCTGGGCAGGGCTGGAGGGGAGGGGACGGACCTCGGGCTTTTTGATCCAGTCGAGGGCGTACTGGATCGAGCATCGACCGCTGGGATCGACGAATTTGCTCGGGCGAACGAGCATGTCCTGGGTGGGGACGACATAGGAGATCGGGGGATGGCGAGGGTAGTCTTTTGTGAGCCAGATCGCGATCGGGATGTTGTAGGACGCGCCCCTGAAGGCGATTGGGAGGAGACCGTGGAGACAGAGAAGGAGCTGGGCCCGGCCGTCGTCGTATGCTGCGCAGCGGTGCGATCAGTAATGAACCGCAGGCAGAAGAAGATCCGGCTAACTGTACACGTCCGACTTGGGCCTCAGGGCAGGGAATCGCGCGAGGGCACCCTCCACGTCGAGCACGACCCGCTCCCGTGCCGGATACGCGCCCGCCTGCTCCCGCAGCCAGCGCTGTGTCTCCGCCATGCCGCCCCCGACCCAACCGTATCCGGGATGGCACATTTTGGGCGGCGACGGGTGATTTCACACTCCGACATGCGCCGTCGGGACCCGGTGGGCGCGCTTAGATCAGGCCCGATGGGTCCCACCCTCCCACTCCGCCTGTGTGGCGGGCACTTTCCATTTCCGCGTGGGCTGAACTTTCCTGTGACAGGATGTGACAATAGGTACAAGTCCTCACGGTCATTCCGATCGGATTTCAATTAGGCGTACCGAGCCAATGGGTCGCTGATGCCAAACCGGATCTTTAGCCTTCGCGTCCTCACTCCCGCGTATCGCTTCTCCTCCTGTCTCACATATATAACCCTCCCTCCGAATCTCCCTCCTTCCCCGTGCACCTCACAATGCGTGCCTCAAGACTCTCCGCCGTCTACGACACAGACCCCCCCGCGAAGTCCCTCACTCCCCAGCGCAAACACAGGAAACTCCTCAAGGACGGCTCCAGCGAGGTCTGGCCTGAGGAAATCGAGCGCATATTCGTCCAAGGTCCGTCCCCTCCTCCTCCCGCCCTTCCCTCCTCATCTTCTCCAGGCCTCCGTGAGTACTGGGAGTCCCCATGGGCCACCTACTCCCGTGGTCGCAGTCGCTGGAGAAATCAGTTCCTCGTAGATTATCTCCACAAGAACGGCGTCGATCGTTCAAAGAAACAGGTCGCAAGCCACATCCAGGTCCTCCGAAACATGTGGAAAGGCGAACCAGGTCGGTCACACCCACTTCTCATTCTCCCATGCTCAGTCGCCCGGTGCCACAGAATACCATCTCGTCGCGGGTGGCGAGGAGCTTTTCCTCGAAACCACCCTTCTTCCTTCTGTCAAGGCTGAAGATTCCCCCGACGCCCATCTCCTCACCCCCGCCGGCGTCTTCGATGATCACTCCCCGGCATCCGATCGCTCGGGGGGCTCGGCTACCTCTTCTTGCCCGCCCCGGTCTCTCTGTACCGGTTCGAGCTCTACCGCGGAACTCACCCTACCTCATCTACACAGCATTAGACCGCCCCGGCTCGGCGACGACAGTCGTCGTGTGCGGTCCCTGTCTGCCTCCGAATGTCACCGGACCGACTCCCGTAGACTTTCCCCTTTGTCGTCCTATTGGACTTCTAACCTCGCTCGGTCATCGGCAACCCAATCCTCCCCGAGTGGCTTCTACACCGCCATCGATCAACCCTTCGACCTCACTTCACAGTGCTCACCCGAGCCTTCCCGCCAGCCCAGCCTCTCCGACTCCCCTCTCTTGTTCACTCAGTCTTCTCTTTTTTCCGCCCAGTCGACTCCCAGTCCCATCGGACTGACGAGGCTTTCTCTCTGGGCAGAGGGCATGCAGACCCTCACCCTTCCTGTGGACGCTCTCGTGTCCTCTACACAGCCGTTTATTCAACCGTCCCCGGCAGTGGCATTGAGAATCAAGCTCCATCTTCCACCGATTGACGCACCCTGCTTCCCGGCACTGCACGGCTTCCAAGAATCTGTCACATGCACCGTGCGGCCTTCCGCCGCTGTCAGGTGTTCCACTACCGTTTTGGTACGCGGCCAGTGCACTCTGAGAGAAAGCAATCTCTGTACCCTGATGACTACGGAGTCGGCCGCAAACGATCAATTAAAGAGCGTGACACTGCTTATCCCTGACTCACCGTTAAGTCGCAGTCGGTGGCTTGACTCGAGTGAGTAATTCCCCGCGTAATTGCACAGACCCTCCTCATGCTCACCACGTGCACGACATAGCCTCGCCGACTTGCATCGTGCAAAAAATCATTGTAAACGAAGAAGTTCTTGCAGTCATCTTTTATGATCTGGATAGAGGGCAGTGCGAAAGCATGCCCTCTGCGAAGCTCATCGGGATCCAAAAATATCATGGTCGCCCGGAAAGGACACCAAGTCCTCAGTCCGCTTATCATGCCGACTCCCTCCTGCCTACGTATACCCATATGCCTGGGCAATGCGTACCTCGCTCCAGCATTCCCCAACCATCTCTATCCTATGCTTTGTCAGCTATCAACGCGGATACCACCTTTCCAGGCCCGCCGTCCTACTCGGCGGCATTCATGATGCCTTCTTTACTTTCATGACCCCTCATGACCGCCTCATTACACGGACATTTGCTGCCATTGCACGTTGTATCACTCTTTCACCCTGGATATTGTCTTCTTTGAGCTGTTGTTTTCCCTGTTTGGGCTCCGGTACACAGTTGAATTTTTTTCATCTTCATCGGTCTCCCGTCGCTTTTGTACCCTCCACTCCGACATGAAGTACTGTAGATATTCTGTTAACGTCACTGTGACCTATAGTACGTCTAATCACCGTTACGTCCTGGTATACCTAGAGAGCCTACGTGCCAACTCTCGAATTCGAGAATCGTAATGGCGTTGTTGTAATTGCAACAATTCGAAGAAGGATGTTCCAAACGAACGGCTGAGCTGTGGATCGTCTACTTCTGGCAGGTACACGCCATCTGTGAGGCGATCGTCGGTGGATAATAGTGCTTCAAGTTTGGGTTCCTTTATGACCAAACTCTCGACAAATTCCAAGGCACGGAGTGCCACAGTAGGTGACCAATTCAACGAAGCAACGAGAAGGCGCTTCGCGAATGCCGCAGACCGCCAGGGCAGAATGTTCCCTGCAGTTCGCGGAGAGAATACAATCGACAGTGCCCGGAATAGCATATCCGCGATGGTTGGTTGTTGACCCTTCCGAGACCCTGAGGTAGATGACGAGTTATCAATTTGCAGCAATTCGCTGATGGGCAGAATAATAGAGTAAAGCTGATTGACGAAATCTGTGAGGTCGATGTTCAAGGCCTCGCCTGTTTGGCTGGTTTAAAGCGTTTCGCGCGAGATAACGAGTGATACGGACCTTGTCCAGATAAGAGCTCGAACGCGGTTACGATGCATAACAAGCGATGATGTATATCCGTGTGCTGGTCCGAACTATGAGATTCTCGAGCGTCCGAGTCCATCTTGTCAGACTCTCGCACAATAAGGCTCTTAAGAACCTGCATGAGGTCTTTGAAGAAGTCGACGTTGACGAGGTGCGCATATTTGGAAATTCCCCGCAGCGCTGCCGGCAACAATGGTGTTGGACGGGGATTCTTGAGTATGCGAAAGTACAACACGAAAAGAAGCTTCAGGGTTTCCGTGTGCTTCGCCACACTAGTAAGGGCAACCGAAGAAGTACGTTTCTTCCCTCACTTACCGTCATAGCCCGCTCTTCCTTGTCCACTTCCGCCTCCGCCTCGCGAATCTCGCGCTCGATCTCCTTCTTTTCCTTTAGAGTTTTCTTGGTCTTCTTGCTCAAGTAGGGTTGGTCTGTCGATCTACCTTTGGTCCAGTGACTGGTGTTTTTTCCCTTGTGGTAATCCTTAGTCTTCTTTTCTCTGTCGACCCTGGCATCCGAAGCTCGCACGCCCAACTCGCTCTTGAGGCGTAAGCACAAAAGACATTTGAGAACGTCAGGGTGGACATTGAAATGCCTTTCCTTAATCATACGGTTCAATAATTGCACGGCTTCGAGAGAGGGCACGCCGGTGAGATCATTTCGGAAGATGCAGATCACGGTATTCAAACACAGATCAGATGACTGGGTTAGAATCAATCTAGGCTCTGTAAATGCAAATTCAGGAGGAAATTACCTCATCCCATGTTTTCCTGCTCAACCGGGCCACAATGCATGCCATAAGATTTCCCCGGAAGTTGAAATGCGTGACATCTGAAGCGAGGGTGCACATGCATTTGAGAGCCACATCGGCAAGGTCACTTTTGGCTTCATGGATGCTGAGTATGAGCATCAGATGGCATAATTAGTGCTCACCTTTAAGTTCAGCTTCGAGTCCACGGAGATAGGACTGATACACGAGTACAAGGCCTTGTTCCCATTCACGTGTTTGCGCGACCATCTGACTGACTTTTTCGGCCTTTTCTTTGTCTGTCAGAGTCCGTATCCGATATCCAGGAATGATGTCTTTGAACACAGCAAGCTGGGAGAGGATGGCTAACTCGCGTATCGCGGGATCGTTTTTGAGTGGCTCCGGATGTGATGGAGTCGCTATGGTATCGAGAGAAAAGGTGTGTAGGCGGCGAAGCAGACCTAGCTGAGATATCGAATAAGGCGAGAAGGCGAAATCATCTGACAGGAAAAACGAACGCTGTTTTCTGGGACGGCGATTATTTCTTGACATATACTAGCTATTTGATCTTTTGCGCCCTGAATCCTAGCCTTCCGTGTGCTACTTCTTATCAAGTCTATGACGGCTGGTCGACCGAAGCGAGCACCAGTTGCTACGTCCTCTACCGTCGAAGTGATCGCTGGTGGCGACTGAAATCGGACAGAGTTCTCCGTTTCTCCATCGTCGTCAATCTGAGCAGGTGCTATGGTCACCTTTTTCGAGGCTTGTATTCGACCGTCGGAAAGCTTGATTGGAAGACCAGGTATGCTTCGACGCATCTCTGGTTCTTGAACTTTGGGAAATCTTGGGGCGCGCTCATATGGCATCTCGGCATCAGAATCTGGGTCTACCGCAGATGGTGATTGTTCTTCGGAATCTACTTGGTCGGGATCGTCCAATGGTGTCTCCACGTCAGAGTCCTCAACGCCAGTGCTCCATGAGTCCGAGTCCGAGTTTTCATCATGTGAATCAACCGAAGGTAAATCATCAACCCTAGGCTTGCGGATGGGTTTGTGTAGTTGATGGAGGCGTTCCGTCTCCTTTTTGCTCCTGAAGAATATCGAAACCGTGGCTGGGTCAGTATTTTACGTGTGTTTCGATGGGCGACATACCTTGCTATACCCTTGTGGTCCAACTCGACGAGGAAGTTGACTGTGTCGCCAAACAGGTTCAACACGGCTTCGTCCTCCTCGAAAAGGTCGTCATCATGAACACTGACATCAAGATGAGCATCGGGGACTGCGATATACTCTCTCTCGAAAGCCTTCTCTTTTCCCTTTGGTTTGTTCTCGTTCGACCTTAGGGGACCGCGTTTGGATGACCTGCTTGGCGTTGCCTTGTGTTTTTTTGTTGGACGCTAGTACTCCAAGTGAGCGATAGCTTTGATGAGCGCACAGCGACATTTACCGCAGGCCCTGCTGGTGGTGCTCTTTTCTTTGAGTTTGGACCCATATGACCTTGTGGCTGGTGAGGAAGGGAAGATGTAAAAGAGGAAGGTGTTTCCCACTTGGCCCCTGTGTTTACCGGCCCCAAGTTCGTTCGGAATCGCTCGATCACGACATGATGGAGTACAGGCCGGGAACTCCTCCTCCCGTTCACCATGTTCTTCGTCCGCACCACATTGATCTTATCGCAGTGTTTCTTCTCGTCTTCAAGGAGTTCCATAAAAATCTGCCACCCGATTTTGTGTTGTTCATATATCGCTTCTTGCTCGTCGAAGTTTCCGAGGTAGGCCGCGTGTTCCCTACGTGCTTGTTTACCATCTCACTTCCCCAGGTCGTGCAACCAAGAACACACGAACAAATTATGACGATCTTACGATCTGCACCTGATGTCGACCACTCCAATGTCCGGAATCTCCTTATGGCACTCGAGGCAGTGGTAAGACCGAGCAAAATTAATGTTCTCCTGTCACCTGACTGAGGGTCCGAAAGCCAAGCCAACTCACGAGCGCAGATCAGTTGACCAATTTTTTTCATAGTTCGTCGCGTACACCTACTGGGTCGTTCCATGATCCAATCATCTTCTAGGTACCCCCACCATATTCGTGGAAAAGGCTGAAGATGAGGTGAATGCATGCTCTGACTCCTCCGACCGTCTAGCTGAGAAGCGTATTAGCCCAATGTCCTCGTGCGCGTGCCAAGTTCTCTTTCATATCATCACGACTCAAGTCGGTCATCCAGGCACGCCGCTCAATCTTTGGCTATTTTTGCCGTCGCTGTTTTGTCAGCTTTATCAAGCTCTCATTTTATGGGGTCATGCAATTACAAAGGGATTACCAGGCTTGGTGTGGAGGAGACGATCAGGCTGGTTACAGTCCTGTCGAAAAAGATCCTCTCACAGGTGATATCTGGATCTTTAAGACCAATTTCGATTTAAAGTCATCTGCTCGCTCTGAGCCATGGGAACTGTAGGATTTCGCACTGGATGGTCTTTCAGACAATACATTTACGCTTTTTAGCTGGCAAAAGGGTTGCTCGACCGGAGACGGTGTCATAGGGACCGAAAATTTACGAAGGTACTTCGAGCAACGTTTCCATGATCACAACGATTCGTACGTGCCAATTTTCACGCATTTCACCATACTCGTGAGGTATCTTTAGGGGTATAAGACAACATGCGCTCCTCAATCTCGTGCGCATGCACTATGTGCGCAAGGAATACCCTGCAGCCCGTCAGGTCCGTGGCCACATCTGGTGCCAGTTTCCTGACTGAGCACCCATTGTTAAGCTTCTGCAGGAGGCAATCACAGTCTCACGCACTACCGGGGATCGTGTCACGTTGCAGCACTGCATCAGGTTGGTTCGGCTAACTCCATCCCTTTCAATCGCTGATTTGCGAGAACAGCATGTTGCATCGCATGCCTCCAGATTTGTCTGCCAATAATATGCCTTTACTGAATGAAATTCAGCCAGACTTGCATCCATTGGAGGTTCTTTTTGATGTTACGAAGCTCCTACAGCCCCAGAGTGTATGGTTTCATTTGCAGGTCTAGGTCAATGTTGGCCAATTAATTGATTGATGTCGGTCCTAGGGCCAACCTTTGACACTCTGTTTTGAGAAACTTGCGCAAGCCATTGGGTTATACGATCACTGGGTTGACCTCAAGAAAGCAGCATCCTGCGAACGGGAGTTGCTCGGACAGCACGCCATGCAGGCCGTGTTGTGGAACACACTGGGTATGTCTTTCCCAACAGCCGGTTGATCAAATTTGTTAGACGGTCGCTCAGGGTGTTGTGACCTTGCGGCTGTGGAGGAATCATTTGTCCTGGCATTCGTCAAGACTGGGGACAACGACCCTAATCACCTCAACGTCGCGCTTAATCGGGCTTATAGGGTGAGTTGCATCGTGCTACACTGGATTTCACCCTATTTCATATGGTCTCGAACAGCTCGCTAGGGCCGGATCTTATCAAATTGCTTTGGCTCTGCTCCTTCATTTGGAGACATGGCGGGGTCTTTCACTCGATCAATATCAGGAGTGGGCGATCATGATCTGGCATATACTGGCTCTGAGAAGCAGTCGGAGGTGAGTGGGTCCTTGATTTCAAATCATACGAGATTGTCTTATCGGCTGATTTCATATACTATTTGTACGCAGAAGCCAAAGGAGGTTTTTCCGAGACTTTTTACTGTCCCGCCAGCCGACGTCTTCAACATTTGTTTCGAACGAGTATTTCTATGATGACGGCAAGGCTCAACTTTCTCCTATTGGTAGCGAATTGCACCAGGTGATGCATGCCCGTGTACGTTGGAACACGGGGCGTAGACTCTGGTGGTGTTCATGTTCACTTGGTTGACAGCGACGGGGCCAAGCAGTAACAGCTATCCAACCCTTGCTACAGTCGCTGTGGAATGCAGAGTTTCAAGGTAGATTTCCCCTGTACAGAGTGGGGACCATCCTTCTCGCCGACATTGGATTGGAATTTGGGATGACAAAGCACTGCCAACGCCTACTGGAAGGCATGTTACCTCAGGTAAATGCAAGACGTCCTCCGTTTATAACCAAACGATGAACTTGGCTATACGATAGGTTATAACAGGTCACGAGTTGGAGCACCGCGCATTTGCCTGCCACACATTGGCAAGATGCATCATTGCCTCTTCCGATTCGAAAGGTATGTGTGCATTTGTGATTACGGACGATAGTCTCGTTAAGTGCTGGTCTATGCGGAGAATCAGGCCTCCGTGAAGCTCTACCCCACCTTCTGATGGCAGAAGCTGACTATGCGCGGCTCTCGATGTTTGAAGCAACCTCGGACGTCCAACGACTGCTGATGGTGGTGTTCCATAACCTTGGGATGAAAGTCGAAGAGGAAGGCGTGTTTGAACGGTACTCACATACCATCTCTACGATGCGGAGTTTCGAGGAGTGCACTATGGATGAGGAGGCGCGGCAGGTCTGGGAACTGGTGACCGAGGTCGGCTTGTCTGTGGCTGCAAGGTAGTTGGTGGTCACGTGCAGTTGATTTTGATTACATAATAACACATTGAGGGTTATCGGGCCCAGTCTGAGCGCTGAGCTCAGCGAACTCTACTTACTTTCAAGTCTTTCCCCGGGCATGGACGGGCCCCCGCCTCAGGAAGAAGACTTTTCCCTGCTGCATGTCTCTGAGAGACTCACTCACAAAAACTGGAAAGCCCGTGTCAGTGGCTATGAGTCGCTCATCAAGACCTTCCAAACCACTACGTCGGATTCAGACCCTGCATTCAAGCCATACATATCCAATCACGATCTTCTCAAGAAGATAGCAACAGATACCAACGCAGTAGCACAAGAGAAGGGTATTGAATCTATCGTAGCATTGGTCAAGTTCGCAGGCGAGACCGCTGCCAAAGTCAGGGACAGCGTGGTTCCTGCCTTGGTTGACAAGTGTCTTGGTTCTGCCAGGGGAGGAACGAGGAATCAAGCGATTGAACTCATTTTGCAATTTGTTGAGGTGGAGAACACTGGCGCAGGGGTGGTGGTGCGTGTGATCGACTGTCGGTCAGTCGCTTCTGCAACGATCCTTCTGATCATGTTCACGTCCTTGCAGGCGGATATCATCCCTGGTCTCGCGGCGAAGCAGCCAAAGACTGTTGCAGCCAGCGTTTTCGCGCTCAAGGAGGTCCTTCGGTATGTCGTTAATAGATGTCCTTGCACGTTGTATCAATCACGCAACTGCCTACAGAGTATTTGGACCGCAGGTGATGCCACCTACTCCGGTGCTCAAGGTATTACCCAAGATTTTCGCTCATGCAGATAAGAATGTCCGTGTAGAAGGGACTCAACTCGCCCGCACGTTATATCAGACCATTGGACCAGGGATCGACCCATGGCTGGTCGAACTCAAGCCAGTACAGGTCAAGGAGCTGCAGGAAGCATTCGAAAGCATGGAGAAAGAAGGAACAGGAAAGGGGACCCTCAGGCCCGAGCGATCGACAAGGGAACAGCAGCGGGAAGTAGAGGCCAATGCAGACGTTGGCATCAACGGGGATGCCGCGAACACGGCGGCAGTGGAGCGTAAGCAAACTCCAACACAGATTTGGCACCCACTCCCTAATATATGTTTCAGAATTAGATCTTCCTGATCCACGCACTCTCGCCGAACCTGTCGACATCGTGGCCAAGTTTCCATCAAATCTGCAAGCCAATCTCACGTCCTCGAAATGGAAGGAACGCAAAGAGGTTCTGGACGAGCTGCTCACGCTCGTCAATGCCACTCCTCGGATTCAAGATGTACCAGATCTTGCGGAGCTTGCCAAATCACTTGCCACTTGCATTCACAAGGATGCCAACATCAACTGTGTCATGGCAGCCGCTAATGTTTTGGAGGGTCTTGCCAAGGGAATAATGAGTCCCTTTGGAAGACTTAGGGAAGCGGTGGTTCCTCCCATGCTGGAACGCTTGAAAGAGAGAAAGACCAATGTTACAGATGCGATAGGGGCCGCCTTAGATGCCGTTTTCACTACGGTGAGCATTCCGGGTGCTTTCTCGTTAATCTCTTTTCGTAATTTCAAACCCGCAGACATCCTTACCCGACATAATACCCGACCTGCTTCCAGCCCTAGGAAACAAAAATCCTCAGGTCAAAGAAGGGACTTTGAAGTTCCTTACACGTTGTCTTGTGACGTCGACAAGTCCTGTCTTACCAGGGCAGATCAAATCGTTGACAGATTCACTTGCCACTCTTCTCGAGGATAGCTTCGAAGGTGCTCGCAATGAGGCAGCTATATCCTTAGGGACTTTGATGAAAATGGTTGGGGAGCGCCCGCTGAATGCGCTTATGGATGGATTGGCAGATGTGCGGAAAGCGAAGGTCAAGGAAGCCTATGAGAAGGCTACTGTGAAATGCAAAGCAGGATCTGGAGGACCACCGAAGCCGCCCCCAGTTGCCAAAGAGCCACATAAGAAGAAGCCTCCTGTGAAGGCACTAGCTCAGACATCTTCTGAACCACCAATTCCATCCTCAGCGGTTAATGATGCCCTTCTACAAGACGAGCCACCAAAGAAGCCTGTAGGGAATCCACCTGCGAGAGTTTTGGTCCGTCTCTTTCGGTGCCTCGAATCTTCGATGTTGACGTAGTTGAATTTCAGGCAAAGAAGGGTGCGCCAGCCGATGGAGATGGACCTCCTGACCGGGGTTCCAAGACTGGCACCCCTGCGGCTACTGCACCAGCGCTGAAAAAAGTGGTCCCGACTGCTGTTGCCAAAGGTTCGAAACCTTCGGCCCCTGTTGCGCCCAGTGCTCTTGATACGTTCAAATACAAACATACCCCGGAGGATGCCGAAGTACTTGGTACTGACCTGATACCTGGGTCTGTTATGGAAGGACTCGGTGACGCAAATTGGAAAACAAGGCTCACCGCATGCGAAGAGATGGCTGTTTGGCTTGAAGGGGTAGTGCAAGACGTAGATGCGGAGGTCGTCGTGAGAGCAATTGCAAAGAAAAGTTGGAGTGAGAAGAACTTTCAAGTAGGTTCTACATCTATTCCCTTGGTGGGTATTCGCTGAACAGTTGTAGGTTTCTGCCAAATTATACGCGATTCTAAGCAGTCTTGCTGAGCGCTGCCCGTCCTTTGGCAAGTCATGTGTTGCGCTATCAACCGGGCATTTGAGCGAGAAACTTGGTGACGCAAAGTTGAAGAAGCCCGCAGGAGAGACACTCATTCTCTTTGCCGAAAAAACTTCCTTGCAATTTGTGCTCAATCAAGGTAAGACACGCTATCGGTCTAATGCGGTCACCGAACACTTAGACAGGGCGATCTAGCCTACGAGCCATTAGGCAAACAGAAAGCCCCCAAGGTTCTGGCCGATGCATTGGCTTGGGTAGACACAGCGGTTCTGGAGTTTGGAATCGCTGGACTTTCGCTCCGTGCCCTCATCGAATTTTTCAAAACCGCCTTGAAGAATTCCAACCCCGCTGTACGGACCAGTGCAACGAAGGCCCTTGTTACGGTGAAACTTTTTGCGGGACCAGGTATTTTTTTTGCTGCTTATCCATCGTGTCATTATAGGACTCATCAGATTGTCCACAGGGATCAAAGATTTTTTGGAGGACATCAATCCACAGCTACTGGGGACGATCCAGAGCGAGTTCGATAAAGTTGAAGGGATTCCTACTCCACAGCCAAGCCGCATATCTGTCGATGTTTCTGCGATGACTTCGACGTCTAGTTCAGCGGGCAAATGCGCCACAGATCCATTGGAGGACCTTTTCCCCAGAGTTGAGATAGATGGTCTGCTCAAGGGTACTACCATTCTCGCCGACGCGAAAAACGATGCGTGGAAGACCAAGAAAGAAGCCCTGGAGACGTTGCAGGCGATTTTGGACCAGGGTGCTAATAAACGACTGAAACAAACGATGGGCGAAATTGGACAAGTGTTGAAGGCCAGAGTAGCCGATTCGAACAAGGCAGTCCAATCCTTGGCCCTCGATATCGTCGCACGCATTGCCACGGGAATAGGAAAACCTTTCGACAAATACACCAAGTTATTCGTCGTTCCAGTGGCGGCCGTACTTTCCGACCAGAAGGCACCCATCAGAGCGGCTGCCATCCAAACGTTGACAGCAATGGCGAATGCTTGTGAAGGCATAGATTCCATGGTTCATTTCCTCGGTACCTCACTTGAAGCGACAAATCCAACCCAGCGGGCATCACTCATGGGATGGATTTCTGATTATCTAAAGGAAAACCCGCCTTCATCTCCACTTGATCTGAGCGAATGGGCCAGCACGGTAGTTTCTTGCTTGGACGATCGGAGCGCAGATGTTCGAAAAAGTGCTCAAGCACTCCTTCCGTCGTTGATCACGTTCGTTGGTTTCGATAAGGTCATGGCGCACACGAGTGCACTCAAGCCGGCATCTCGCAAGACTGCTGCCCCGATCATTCAAGCTGCTAAAGAGTTGGCAGCACCTCCGCCACCTTCGGCACCACCCGCTAAACCAGTTACAAAGTCTTCGGTTGCTACTGCTCCACTTTCTTCTGTTCTGCCTCCCTCCCCAACACCTCCAACCTCTCCGGCGCCAGTAGCCCCTGTATCGTCTGGAGTTTTGAGTAAACCCAACGGCGTTAGGAGGAAATTGCCACAAGGTACCGCTAAAACTGAAACAAATGAGGAGCCGGCGGATGAGCTTCTGCATACAACCAAAACATTAATGAAGGATGGTTTGAAGCGACCTGGTATTGTTGCTTCGGCCGCGAAGGCTATCATTCCAGCCAGCCAGTCTTCCCTTCCCTTCTCTAGCATGAATATGGAAGGTAAACGTGCTAGGTTGACCAAGGATCCGCAGAGGTGGATCAATGAAGCTGGACCAACGCGCAAGGATCTCTCAGATTTGCTGCAACATCAAATGGAGCCTCACGCGTCCAAAGAATTGACTGCCCAGCTCTTCAGTCATGACCACAATGCAGTGAACGACCATGTTTCTGGCCTTTCTGTTCTGCAGGAGTTTTTCTTGGCTGCCGCGTCAGAAGAAGAAAAATACGGGGTTCAAGTTGATGATATGCGTGCCATCGGTCTCGCATGCTCCGACCTTGCCTTAAAATATGTTTCTTTGAAGGCTCACGAACCACAATCAAATCTCACCTCAAAATGTCTGGACGTAGCGGAAGCAGTTGTGTCCTTCTTACGTAGTATCGATGCTCAGCTTGACGACTCAGAGGCGGTTTGTTTCGTCCCGACGTTTATCTACAAGGTAAGCGTCTGTCAGCGTATCAGATTGTATGAACATTGTCGAGTTGTTCATCTCCAGCTCGGTGATGCACGCGAGCCTATGCGTGTGCGCGTCCAGAACATCATGCAATCCTTGCCAAAAGTCTATGCATATAGTCGGGTCTTCGACCTATTGCTAGAGCACGGGCTGAAAGCTAAGGTGGCTAAGACTAGGCAAGGCACATTGGACGAAGTGGCGAATTTACTAAAACGTAACGGAATGAGCGCGTGCAATCAGCCCAACAGAGCGTTTCCCCTTGTGGGATCAATGATTGCAGACAAAGATTCTGCCGTTCGCAAGTCAGCGTTGTCCGTCCTCAGGTATGTCAGCCACATTGTTCTGGGATAGAGTGTTAGCCAACCTGTCATCCGTAGCGAGGCATATGTGCTCGTTGGAGAGAAGGTATGGACCTTGGTTGGACCCCTTTCCCCCAAAGACAAGACACAACTGGAAGAACGGCTTCGCCGTGTTGCAGGTCCAAGCAGTCCTACCAAGCCAGAACATCAGTCTCAGACCTCTGCACCTTCTCAGGTGGCTCGTTTGGTAAACGCTGGCTCGCGATCAGAATCACCATTCGTCGGAAAAATGAGTGGACGTCCAGCAAGTCCTGCCGCCCTCACGATATCTCGCATCGCACGGCCTGGTTCTCCTGGTCGGTCGCTACAGTCGGTTTCCCCTACATCATTGCAAACCGCTGGTAGATCGGCTTCTCCTTCCCGTGGGTTCTCCAAGCTACCTGGTCCTTCTGGCCAGGTCCTCCCGTCAGTAACAGCTACTTCCGGAACCCCATCTATTACAGCGGTGACTGGCTTGCGCCCTAAAAGCATGCTTCCCTCTCGCTTGGCACAACCCCGGTCTGTAACCCGGCCGACTGCGCCCCCGCTATCCAACAACGCCGCGATCCGGCCAGTCGAGGAACCATCTGAACTGCCTTATGTAGCCCGAATAAATGGATCTCGAGCAACAGATGCTCCTTCCCTTCCATCAAGTGATACCGTCGAAACTTTGGTGGAATCTGCTCCTTATGATGATGCTCCTGCTAACACTGCCAATGACATCACGATAACGATCTCGAGTATCCTTAGTAGTGACCCGTCGCGGAGTGTTGACGCACTCAAGAAGATACAGAAGATCCTCATGATGAAACCTGAGGACGGACATGCTTCACCGGAATACAGGGATCTCGCAGAGCACACTGAAGGCCTGATAGAGACCATCACACTTCAAATGACCCACGTTTTTGAGAGACCAGAAGAATTGCTACTCGATGAGAATTTCCGGCTTGCAAAACACCTCATACAAACTCTCAATATCTTCTGCGACCATACATTCCTGGCAGAGTCTTTGACTGTCGAAATCCTGACGCCTTTACTGGAAGAACTCACACTAAGGCTTCTAGAGACAGATGAAAGCAATGTCACTAAAGTCAAGGACTTGTCACGGTTCATCAACATGATTATTTTGCGCTTGTTCGCGACTGGCCGAAGAATGTCCGTCTTCCGGTGAGTCGTCTCGTACTCTGTGACTATTTGTGCTGAAATACGCGCAGTTCCTTATTCTCACTCCTGCTTCAGATCGTTAAGCCGTTCCCTAGCGCTGGTACTTCGCTCGAGTCAAAAGAATCCCGAGTCGCCGAACTCGTTCTCAAATGCGTGTGGAAGCTAGCGCGTAATATCCCTCAGGATCTCAAGGACCAGAGGTTAGATCCAGTCGAACTCCTTCCTGCGGTGGAGCACTTTCTGCAATCTGTACCTCCCAACGAGTGGCGAGCCAGAGCGACCAATAAAGTTCCCTGTGGGGACATGCCATTGAGGACCATCAAAGTCATTATTCAACATGTCGTTGGTACGTGTGACAACGAATGTTATCGCGTTGCCAGTTTTCCCAACCTAGCTTACAGCCCATTACGGAGATGAAGCCTACGACATTCTTTCTGCTTCTTTCGATGATCCGTCCGCAACCATCGTATACCCCTACGTATACCGTATCTTGAACTCGGCTTCGAAACCTGCTGAACTCCCAGCAAGGGCGAGTGGGAGCCCACCGGATCCTATCAGCCGACCATATTCAGCCGCTTCTAGTCGACCCATTTCTCCGACGGGATCAGCCTCCGCTAACAACCGCCGTTCCTCACCTAGCCACCGGACTAGCCCAAGCATATCCTCGCACAATGGTTTTTCACCTCCGATAGAAGAACCAGATCCAGAGGCCCAACTCATCACTATTATAAATCATATTTCGAGCGAGACGACTGGTGCGATGCACAAGGAAGGCATCACAGAACTCCACCATTTCCTTAAAAATTATCCGCAGAAACGGCCGAAGGTGGAAAAGCTTCTGGAAACCACTGGACCGGCATTCCGCAAGTACATCAACCGTGCACTAGCCAGTCGGGCTGCGGAGGATCTAGAGAGGACAGCAGTCGTGGCGAGTACCCTATCTAGTACGTTATATTTCGTGCGGTCCCAAGCCGATGTGCTCATGACTCTGCAGAACTCGAAGCTAACGTGAATGACCCAAACCCAGGCTCCCCTGTGGCTCGGGAATCTGGGGGTGCTCCGCGATCACCCTTGCATGCATCGGATCCTCCAGGTGAGGACAGGCTCCACAAGTTACATGATCTGTTCCAGTACAAGCGGGCAAGTGTGACGAGCAATGGTTCATCGGTGGGTGCGCCTAAGCTGCGCACGTCTATCGAATGACTCCTTTGTTATATATTCCACTTTCATCTCTTGCGCTTCGCTTTCGTTTCCCGACATACTGTACTATATGCACATGCAAGCAGAATATCGTAGTAGTAATGTTAACGGGTTGGGTTTGAGTTTGGCTGTGTTGACACCGGACAGATCATCGGCGATCCCGGAGAGACACCTCATTTACCTTTCTCCTCCTTCATGACCTCGCACGCATAACACTTCATACGGTTCAGCTGTATCATCTTCAACATGCCAGCGGTCACCTACGAAGTTGCTCTGGTGTTCTGGAGAGTGATTACCCAGATATTCTTTAGAGAAATACGCCCACGCGGTGCTTTCAACATCCCTCGTGACGGTCCAGTAATCTTTGTCGGTGCTCCTCACCACAACCAGGTATGTTTCTAGTATTACCTCTGTACCTGACCGTGCAGACCGTCACCACAGTTCCTTGACCCCCTGCTCCTAACCCTTGAAGTATTCAGGGAAACCCGCCGTCAGGTTGCGTTCTTGACGGCAGCCAAGAGTATGAAGCGGAAAGCTGTTGGTTTCTTCGCCCGCCAGATGGATAGTAGTAAGTATTTTGTATCCCTCGGGGTTGTTGTTGGACTCGATGTCTGTACAAGTACCCGTAGCTCGTGCAGCGGATGAAGCAAAGCTTGGAGCTGGCCTCGTTTCTTTGTCCCCAGATGATCCGTGCCTTGTCATCGGGGAGGAGACACGTTTCAAGTCCGAGTTCACTCCCAAAATGCAGATTATGCTGTCGAAAGCCGTCAACTCAGTTACAGCAGAAGTGGTGGAAGTCATTTCGGACACGGAACTTCGCATCAAGAAAGAATTTGGAGGCGAAACGGGAAAAGGAACGGCTCGCATCAGAGAGAAACTGGCAGAAATCAAGGCGAATGGGGAGAGTGGGTTGCCTTTCAAGACGCTACCCTTCATCGACCAACAGGAGATGTATCGTGGAGTCTACAAGAGACTGAAGGAAGGAGGCTGTATCGGGATCTTCCCCGAAGGTTAGTGACCGCATTTAATTGTATGCCATGCATGGCTGACGTGGCGGTAGGTGGGAGCCATGACCGCACGGATCTACTTCCCCTCAAAGCTGGTGTCTCCATCATGGCTCTTGGAGCGATGGCGAGCGATCCAAGTGTGAAGGTGAAAATCGTACCAGTTGGGCTTTCTTATTTTCATGCCGATCGCTTCCGTTCTCGTGCTGTTGTTGAGTTCGGAACCGCACTAGACGTGCCCGCAGAGTTTGTTGAGATGTTTAAAGAGGGCGGCAATCGCAAACGTGAAGCGGTTACTAAATTCCTTGATCTGATCTATGATGGTCTCAAGACTGTGACCATCAGGGCCCCTGACTATGACACTCTTATGGCACGTTTCTTTTGCTTTTCCATCGTCTCTGGCTTCCTGAAACGTGTCTGTAGCTTATACAGGCTGTTCGACGACTTTATAAAACCCCGGGCCAACATCTCACGCTAGGTCAAGTAGTTGAATTAAACCGACGTTTCCTGGAGGGATACACGCATTTCAAGGATGAACCGCGGGTCCAAAAGCTCAGAAATGACGTATTAAAATATAATCGGTCGCTACGAGACCTAGGTCTTCGCGACCACCAGGTATGGTTCATTCACGCTCTTTCTTGAGTGGCTTTCAAACATTGCTATGATATTAGGTACCGCGTGCGAAGAAAGCAAGTTGGAAAACACTTGGTCTCCTTCTCTATCGTCTTGCCTTGCTGTCGGTGTGGACAACATTGGCACTACCTGGTGTAATCTTGAATGGTCCTATGTTCATCATTGCTTCCGTCATATCAAAAAGGAAGGCGAAAGGTGGGCGAGACATTGAAAGTTAGAACTTAGTCCATATTGATTTTGTTGACATATAGAGGCGCTCGCTGCCTCTGCTGTCAAGGTCGCTGGTCGAGACGTTCTCGCGACTTGGAAGATCTTAATTTGCATGGGCGTTGCTCCTGTTCTGTATACATTCTATGCGATCTTGGCAATCATTGTCGCTGTGAAAGCCCGTTTTCCTTTCTCACTACGGCTGTGGACACCGTCCCTTGTCATTTTCGCCCTTCCATTCATGAACTATGCCGCCCTCAAATTTGGCGAAGCAGGGATGGATGTCCTCAAGTAAGTGAACTGCGACCTCAGACTGGTGAACGCATTGAAACGTCCTTTAGATCTCTTCGACCTCTTATTGTTGCACTTATTCCTGGACAACAGCGAGACCTTGACAAGTTGAAGGCCACAAGGCTACGTCTTGCGAATGAAGTGGCGGATGTGATTAACGAGTTTGGCCCAAAGGTTTTTGATGATTTCGACCGGGTATGCTCTTCACTTTGCTGTGCTAGTACCACTCTGTTAATTGTCCTGGCTAGTTCCGCATTTTGGTGCCGGCGAGCGCTCCCCCATCTACTGATCCTGGGGTTTGGCGACGGAAGAGCAGTGTGGGGCAAGTGGATGCACAAGGAAACCTGCTTATTCATCCCATGGTAAGCAAAGAGTACCTCACTACTCAATGGTTGGCTCAATACAGTAAATATCCGCCAGACGTGGCTTGATGAACGCCTCTTCGGTTGGAGTCGCACCGCCAAGCGTGGCACTAGTGCATGGGGCGGGAGCACACCCAATCATGACCACAGTAGGCCAGGGACACCTGCGCTCGATGAGTCCGATGAGGAAGATCATGGAGATTATGATCATGTGATTGGTTACCTTCCTGCCTATGAAGATGCTTCCCGAATCAAGTCACGTAGTCGACAAGGCTCGTACGCAGACCTGCAGCGGCTCCGCATGACGCCCGGCAATCAGGCTGGTTCATCGAACTCGTCGGGCATACAAGTGTCAAATAGCCAAACATTGCACATGCGTCCTCGACAACGCAAAGAAAGCCTTTCTGATCTTGTGCCCGTGGAGCGCATAGCCTCGGTTGACAAGCAAGAGACTTTCCCGAATGCAACGGCAGACTTGAACGAGGAAATCAGTAGGCAGGATCGCACCTGAACATTACTATGTTATGTATGGACTGTGTCAATTCCACGTTGTGTTCGTATATACATGCGTGAGACTCGCCGAGCGAAAGGTGGAAGTGACACCAGGTCTTACTTCCAGTGGACCAAGAAGACGGAAAGCTTGTTCTCTGCATCAAGCTGGCAGACCCTGAATCTGGATGTAGGCATTCTCTCGGAGACTTGCCTTGGAAAACTCCATGCCGCATTCGGAATTGGTACATCTTCTGTTCTCAACTCGGGTGTATATCAGCTCGAAGAAAACGCTTACTTGAGATTTCCTGATGATTCGTTGAAGAACTACGCCCACGAGTTGAAATACGTCGGTGCCAGGCCGTGGACCGGTGAACTCACTTGTATTTGGGTGCACCCGTCTTGCTTTACTTTGAAAGAGCCTAGAGCTTCGTCAGCCAAGTCCATGCACCTGATCTCTCTCTGGGGTGGCAAATCAATCTGTGCGTCTGTTTACTACGCGGGCGGAATCAGCACATACCGTCCGGGTAGGGTAAGCATCGGTCGCGCTGATGAGGAATCACTGTGAATCAAGCGAGGTTTCGACTCGAAGCCTGAAGGCGCCACTGACGGGATATGCTTTGTGATAACATAGATGGGTTTCCCTCGTGAAGCACCACACTTTTCAACGAGGAGGTAAGGCTCAGAATCAGTCATGTAGGGCTGCGGGGTCACTGCCGGGGTGTGTTGTGAATGATGATGGGCGAAAGCAAAAGAGACGCGCAGTCTGGGCAGACGTGTCTATGGTACTAGTCACATATACGAAGAAATGTTGTCAGCTGCCAATGATTCCCTAGTGTAAACAAGGTGGCGAAGAACATGTATCCATAAAGATTGGAGGATACGCCAGTGCTTTGATGGTACCTGCCACCAACCGCTAAGAATTTGTCGGGTGGATGGATTTCGATAGCGGAAATATTTTATCACTGCGTTGTATTCGCATGTAGGGTACATCAAAGACTGAAGCCTTTTCCCGCCGTTAGCACCTCCACGCCCGCCTCCGTTATACTGCTATTGGTCGATAAACCGAAAACTCGAGCCAGTAAAGGTCCACGTACAGTAACGTTTCCTCGAATTGCGCACTCCTATTGCCATTAATGGTAGTCGCGGTCCAGGAGTCATCCCAGTGTTGCGTATCCCAATTGGTACCTAGGTTAATCATCTATGCACAACGGTGAATCGCAATCGCCTTCATGTATAGCGATGCTCACCGGTTCAATGGTAAAACACTAATTTTGGGATTGAGGTTAACCAGATTCTGAGAGCACGAAAAGCCCGCTCACCATTCCAGGTTTCATAGTCCCCACTGCTTTGTTTTTGGCATAATGAGGGATGTTATTAGGAGCAGTGTGGAATAAGTTATTGACCCCATGTCCGGTGTAAGTGCGGACCACCGCGCAGTTATTAGCTCTTGCGATAGGCTCACTACTCCAAGTAAGCACTTGAAACCCGTTCGCCCGAAAAGAAACTGACATGACTTTCCCAATATCACGAAAAAGTGCGCCTGGCTTGCACATTCTTATTGCTGCATCCAGACACTCGCGCGTCGTTTGAATCAGTTTCGATGAATCTTCGTCTACGGTTCCGACAGGGTACGTAGCATTGAGATCGCTGTGAAAGCCTAGGACAGAAGTCGGATACCATGGAAGTGAACACTCAAAAAGAATTACCTTGATAATAAAGCGAGATATCTGAGGGACCATGTTAGCCAACCGACAACTGTTTAAAACGGGTTGATCCACCCAGATTAATGATATCTCCGTCCCGCAGTTTCCGCTGGTCAGGAATGCCATGGCAAATGACTTCATTGACAGATCTTGAAACGTTTTGGCGGTATTTATTACTGAGAAGCAAAAAGATACGTACGTGCAGACGGATTTCGGGAATTTGCGATAATTAAGTGGAGATGGGTATGCATTCCGGTCGATGATAGCTTGATGGACTATTGCGTCGATCTCGTCTGTTGTGATTCCCGGACGCACGTGGGATGCAGCAAGGTCAAGCACTTCTCGACCCATCTAGAGAGAACGATGAACGTATGAACTGAGTAGATCAGATTAACAAGCATGACTCGACGCTCACACGACACGCAGTTCGCATTTTCTCGATTTCATCTAGGCTAAGTATACGTGGAGGATGTCCCAACGTGCGCATTTCGGAGATGGGAATGCCTACATTAAGATTAAGGGAGGTCCGTCAACGCGAATTCTATTCTCGAAGTAAACTCACCATCGTCACGCTCGGCATAGTCTGGTCGCGGTATGTGATCGGGAACTTGACGCTTCGGTGAAAGGGGATACACAGGACGCAGGGTTCCGGAATATGCATAATCGGGGAATGGATTGAATGTTCCATCTATATAGAAGTATTAGCTAAGTGCCCAAAAGTCGAAGGACAATGCTTTCCTGGAACAGGGACCCGTGCCAAGTCATGAACGATTTTGTGTGTTTTCTGGTGGGTTGGGTAAGAAGGCGTACCACGGTCACTGAACGGGAATGATATACCCCTGCATGACGATGGGCATATATTAGATGTGAGAGGTAGCTGAAGTGGAAGGGATGCTCACAGTTTGCTTTGAAGCATTCTTGACCGCAAAAGTAGGAGCCACGGATACCCAGCCTAGATCACGTTGGTGAGAGCAACAGACTACGGTACAGCCGCAGACACACTTATTACATGTCGGGCATTCTAGGCGGGACGGAGGGTTCCCTTGGAGACAACTTGTGCTTTGGCACAGTACAACTGACTGCGAACTCATAAGCCAAAAGGACCTACAAATCTAGTGGCGTATAGGTCGTCTTCAAAGTGAGGTTTTTGTAAGCATTCGGCAATATATTTAATGCGTTTTCCCGCGGTATGCCAGTAGTGTCTCCTCGATATTTTCCCAACAAATTACCCAAGCTCGACGTCAATGGTACCAGCTACACCATCTTCTCTTTCGTCTTCAGTTGTCTTAGGCAATGAGTTCTCCCCATCGACGAGAGCACTACCCTCAACAAATTCGACAATGCTTGATTTCCCGTCCTGAGTGGAGGATAGTGATCGGGATCAGGATGAAGTGTCGTCCCGCAGCTGTGCACGGCAGAGGGAAGCACACATCTTCAGGCTGGGAGCTCAATGGGTGGCCTGTGCTTAATTTATGGCTCCAACTAGTGCAATCTCCGCATCACTATTTGCTCATACAGAAACAAGGTGAGAGTCAGTTGAAGGAAACGGCGTCTACCCATGTCGAATTTAAAAGCATGGTCGTGTGAAGTCTGATTCCAACGAGGTCGGTATTCTCTGCGCATCTAATGCATGGAACGATAATGAATTTATTCCAGACCTTTTGGCCCGCAACCTTCTGGTGACGAGCACTGTGATGTGAGATGATTGGCTCTCGTATGTTAGCGTGATGAGGGTCAGTGAGACAACGAAGAACTTGTAACACTCCTAGGAATCCTAGTTAACCTGAGTGACGATGAAGGGCTAACTTATACTAGTCGTTCCCTCGTCAACGCTTGTCATGTCACTTGGACAGTTGGGCCTCGCTAGGACGTCGTATCATCGATGCTCCACTTTCCATGCACCCTTAAGGACCACGACTTACCGCGACTGCTTTGAGACTTCGCTAACTTACCAATTCACCGCCGCCAATCTGGCTCAGACATTCTGTACTACCAGCATTGGCGGCCGTATGTTTATCAAGGGTCCGAGTACTTACGATGTGTCCAAACTACGATGTACTGAGGTGTTATACTCTCTTGAGGTTGGCTACACCTTCATACTAGTATCCATGGGCCATTTGGACGAACTGGGACTCTCGATCAACATTCTTCCTGGACGAATATGGCGCTACTTTGTTTGGCACTGGCACTGCGGGTAGCGACGACATGATGTACCAACATACATGCATCCTATCTTTGCGGACAACGGGATACTGATATGGCAGATGCTTAATCCGAGTGACAATGGTGAGGTTTATTGCGGGCACTCGTCAGAAGCAGCACCCAGCTCCATCGAGCCAGATATTTACAGCAAGCAGATACATAGTACTACCTTGTAATGGCTTTAACTTATCACTATCCTGGGCAGACATCTTAATACAACGACAATTACATACATGCTCCTTACCTATGACGGGAGTTTCTGTGGAACAGGTGAGGTAGGTTCTAACCGAGAGAACCCTCTGTGCCGCTCCGTGACTCGGAAGGAAATCGTATCAGATCTGGGTTGTGACATGGTTATCGGTTGGGACAGAAGGCTTCTGCCCAGCAGCCGAATATTCGGATGAGTCCGTATTCTACACGAGGACTGCAATAGCTTCGTGGCGTCCTTTCTGTACAAGGCCCACGTTTCGGGGGTCTGCTCCCTGAAATCTAATCCGGGGTCACCGCTGAGTGGCCCGGCTTCGCTGGCTTCACGTCTCGGCGCCTCGCCTTGACTG